>SMDT01000251.1:0-194313 GCA_005392925.1 Aquilaria sinensis
GAATAATAAATAGCCATGAAACCTAGATAAAACCCTTACCTTGGGCTGTGAAGGCTAATTATAACAAGTGTTGCACAATAAACTCGAAAACTAGGGTTTTTCTTGTTCTTGGTGCATTCGATTGCTTTCCTTTGTGATTTCTTGAGGGCTTGAGCTATGGTAGCTATGGAAGGTTATGAAGGAGCTAAGGAAGGAACTCTAGCTGGTAAGGGCCGAAAATGACCAAGGAAAGGCAAGAAATCAAGATATTTTCCTTAGTTTAATTAGTTTAATCTTAACCCTCATTTAGGTCACTATAAGTATTCCTTAAGCAAAGAATTTTTCGCTAATCTTTAGCCCACCTTTTTGGCCTTAGGAGCTAGAAATAAAAGGCTGAGATAATGCTAGAAATTACCATCTTTGACCCTTGTCAATGCTCATCCCTCCTTAAGTTATTTTTGTGAACATTTGTAAACCTAGTTGTCTTAGGTTCTTGATCTTAAATAATAGCCTTTGTTTCTTTTATGCAATTTAGCCTAAAAAAAAAATCTTCCATATCATTCAAATCCCTTTAAAACCTCTCTTTTAAAGTAGTACAATTGAGTACCTAAGTCATGAAATCTTACAATAAAGTCCATAGGTTACTTGTTAACCAAACAATCTATTAGGGTTTTCTTGAAGGTCAAGTAACCATTGTGTGGAAATTTTTAAGGAGGTGTAGATTACACACTTTACCCCTCACATTCCATTCACCATGGGGAAAATCATGTTATATAATAATTTATAACCATTATGCCCTTATACTGTAATTTTCCCATTTGTTGAGTGGTAACAAAGGATACAGTTAAACACAAATGATTGACACTAGTGGTGGCCAGTGGGCCGACCCCATCCGGACAGGGCCTGGGTCGGAGTTTTCGAACCCGGGCATGGCCCGCGTCAAAGTGGGGTGGGCTTGGGCCAGGTTCAACTCGGGCCCAGGCTGGGCCAGGTTCAACTCGGGCCCAGGCTGGGCCAGGTGGGTCCGAGCTGGGCCGAGTTAATCCAAATTTTTTTTAGAAGAAACACTACAACCGGTGTAAATTTAATTGATAAAAAAGCAAAATAGCACTTACATAATTTGGAACGTGTCTTACACTTGAAAATAGCAAAATGTTCCATGGAAAAAAATGAAAAGGTAAAACTTCAGGTCTGTGCTTAGTAGCATAATCAGATCAATTACATTCTTTAAATTGTAATGAAAGCCTATAATCTACTTTTGTTGGTCATCATTAGAAGGGACCTCATCATCGGAGCTTTTAATATCTTGTTTCCCTATAGCAGCAAGTGCCCAGACGGAAACCTTAACGGCCTCAAGTATGAGCCTTGCTCGTTTCTCTGAGATGACTTCGTTTCCCTGCACTAATAGTAGCCTCGGAGGTGACGCTTGAGACCAGAACTACCAAAATGTCTTGCGCCAGTATGGATAAGATCGGGAATCTTCCTATTTTGTTCTTCCACCACTCGAGGATGTCTTCCTCATTGTTTTCAAATGAAGTGCGGAGGTAATCATCCCATTCTGCCAATCCCGGGTTTGTGGGTCTCGGTTGTTTGAGGATATTCACCGCTGGGTTGAACCTTGATGATGAGGAAGAGGTGGAATGTCGGGCGGGTGTTGGATCAAATGACCTAACTTTATCAAAATGCTTAACGGAGTAGAGTTTGTATAACTCTCTCAAGTTGTGGTCAGCTTCAATAGAAATAACAAGTGCAAAAACTTGTGTTTGACCTAAATATGTATGATAGTATGCTTTTAACAATTGCAGACAGCTTGTGATTTTGACATTTGGATCTAATGCACATGCAACAAGATAAATTTATGGGATTTTTTAAAAATAATCAAGTCATTTCTTTTGCATTGCTTTAACAGTTTGTTTCAAAAGCTCATCGTCCTTGTATTGGTGGAAAACATAGATGATGTTTACAAAATATAACATTGCTTGGTGCACTATTGGGTAATAAACCCCAGAGAAAAAGTTTGTTGCCTTATAAAAATATCTAAGCAACTCAACTAACTTAAAACATTTTTCCCAAACCTCGTCCGTTAGCCTGTCGCCTTGCACTTTTGAGTTCACAAAGCAAGTCAAAAGATTTGCCCATGGTTGAGCGTCATTTAACATGTCAAATGTTGAGTTCCATCTAGTGGGGCAATCGATTTTAAACATTTTCCAAGAAAAATTCACTCCATTTTCATTTTAAATTCACGAGCCAATTTGGTCCTTGTTTTAACAAAAAGTAAAACATTCTGAATTGACTCAATTTGGTTGTGCAGTAGTTGTAAACCATTTTGGACACATAAATTCAAAATGTAACACAAGCAACGAACATGAAAATTTTTTCCATCAAGCGGTGTTTTTATTTCTTTTATCAATTCTCTTATCACCGAATCATTGTTTGAAGCATTATCAAAATAAATAGACAAAACTTTATCGGCAAAAAAAAATTCACGCAAACTTTCAATAATGCAGTTGAAAATATTCCAACATATATGATCAGATTCCATACATTTGAAAGCAATTATCCGTTTTTGAATAACACCATTCATCATCTATCCAATGAGCGGTGATACAATACTAATTTTTTCCTATTGGAGATGTCCACATATCAGATGTAAATAACAAACAATGATCAACGGTAGAAAAATATGCTTGTAAATCATTTCTCCTAGCTTCGTACAATTTAAAGTTTTCTCTTCTAGCTGTTTTCCTAGAACTTTTTTTATAAGCAGAATTTAGATTTTTTTGGATGAATCTTTCTTTGTGTTCATCCTCAGCTTGTTTAAATGATTTTTTAGTAATCATCATCCAATTAATTAAACTTTGCCTAACAGTTTTTGGATTAAATAAAAAAGTACCTAGACCGCCGGAGCTGCCAACACCTATCAATTGTGTTTGTCCATCGGAAATGCCACCGATGTCTCCATGGACTTTGCTCAAGTGCCTCGTGAGGGTGCCTGTCCCAGAGTTCAATTTGTGTGCAAATTTGTTGTTGCAATGTTTGCACTTGGCATACCTCGTTTCGCCTTCCCAAACTTGATCATAATGCGCCCAAATGGAAGCCTTCAAATTCCTGTTCTTCACTTGACTCCGCTCGGGTTGCTCGCTTTGTGGCGTCAGTTTGGACCCCTCGGCACCAAGTTGGGTCTGTGGAATTTCCTCAACGTCATCATTAAAGAGTTGATCATGAAGGCCAAGGTCATATGCCACCATGTCGATATTTGGATCATTTTCGGTAATTTCTTGTGAATGCGAGCCTCGATTTTTGCGGAACAAACGTCCTCGCAAAAATGAACCGACCCCTATGTCGGATAAAAAAGAGGCAACACCCTTGCCCTTGGCGGAGTTCTTCCCTCATGAAGTCATTAATGGAAGAAAATAATCGAAGAGATGAAGAAATGGTTAAGAGGCAATTAAGAAAATATTAGTGAAAGATTAAAAAACTTGGAGAGATAGTAGAGAGAATGAGATAATATCGTAGGAGATTGGAGAAGAGAGGATTGGTGTGAGGAAGTGTGGCAAGGAGGCTGCCTATTTATAGGAGAAGAAAAAATTCGTTTTACCCAAAAAACCCTAAAAAAACTAGCTATTAGTGGCTGTTGACTGAAGGTAAAAAAGTCTGGGGATAAAAAAAAAAAGTCTAGAGCCATTGGGGGGTAGAGTGTAATTTTACCAATTTTCAAAAAATCTGAAAACTACTCAATGGGAAGCTAAACAGTCAACCCACCCCGAGCCTGACTAGGCCCGAGCCGGCTCAGGCCCGAGCCGGCTCGACGGGGTTTTGGGCCAGTCCGGGGTTTGAGCGGGTTTGTGGGCCTATTCGTCTGATTTGGGCTTCTGTTCTCTCCTAGGCCCAAACTCGGCCCGCCACCCTCCAAGTCCATTCCATGTTGGGCCGGGCCTGGGTTTGACCGTGCTGGGCTGAGTTTGACCCAAGCCAGGTCCGGGTCGGGCCCGGGTCGACCCAGCCCAATGGCCACCTCTAATTGACACACAAACATTATAATCATTTTATACATATTAGCCTAGTTTAATACAAAAGCCAAATAGGGGGGAAATTAGAGGTTAAGGCAAAGCATCTCCATGTTTGTCAGAACATATGTAACAGATTAATACGAACAACACACAGTTCCCCATTAATTAGTAATGGTTTTATACGTAAAGGATCCAGTTAAATACAAGTGGTTGACACATAAACATTGTAATCATTTCATACATATCAGCCTACTAAATGTACTTACTTGAAGGAAGAGTAAACATCCATTCAACATTTGCATATGACCTTCGACAACTTGGAGATTGTATATTTACAAAAGTTCATGTTTGCCACGTTGTTCAAATTGTGCACAAACCTTAGGAACCTCCAATTGCTATGTGCTCTACTTGAAGGCGCTAGCAGCCTAGAACCAAGACATACCAGGAAATTTCACTTGAATCGATCACCACCTTCAATATCTGTTTCTAGTGCTTTATCTAGCTGTGTGAGGTAAGGCCCATCTTGGTTCTTGGACCAACAACCCAGTCAGTTTGCCACAAATGGTTCCCTCATTTTTGTATGCTTACTCGCACCAATGGTAATATTACCATTTGGGATTCCGAGGACCAATCTTACATCATCCGTCGTCAACTTTATCTTCCCTGATCCTATACTCATCGTCATGTCCTCTGGATCTATCTTATCAACTAGCCATCCCACCAAACCCTTGCTCAGGAGCTTACATTTCATCTTGACTAGTGCACTAAATCCCATTTCCTCAACAGCCCTTACACATTTTTTGCATTTCAATATCTTCTCAAAGACCTTGCCTATCTGCCTTGGTGAACACTTCGTATTGAATCTGCAATTATTTATTTGTATCAAAGTACGAATTAACAACAGCATTTCACAATAATGTTATGAGAAACAAATCATAGTACCTACCAAAGTCCCCCCATCATCCAAACACTTGCTTGGTGATAGCCAAACGCTATCGCCTCTATCTGGCCGAACTCCCTGCCACAGTCATGGCCAGAAGAAGCTGGCGCTACCCGAGAAAAGGTGTGATCAGGCACCTCGGGAGATAGCCGAAGAGCTCCAAGCCCGGCACGCCAGGACACTACTCGCCCCCCCCCCCAGGGTCGTGAACAGATCGCCTTCGGAAAAGTGGCAGCAGACATAGCGAGCCGAACACGATATCCCCGAAGGCGGAACTCCCTGAAGCTGGGAACCCCCGAACTTAGGGCTTGTTTCCCGAAGAGGCTCTGTCCGTACCAAAGGACGACCTCACCCAGGGACCTCGGGAGTACGGCAGGAGATTTATGGAAGCATTTAAGGAAGCCTCTGACACATCCAATCACAGACGCCACAATCCGCCTCAAAAGGCGCTCTGCCACGCTGACGCCATCAAAATCACATCATGGCCCGTCTCAGCACATGGCTCAAGGTAACCTACTATCTGTCTCCTATGCCCAGAAAGTCAGGAACGTCCGACCGAACACGTGTCGTGATCTGAACGGGCTAGGCACTCTTATAAATACCAGGAGTTAGTACCAGACAAGAGGTTGGTTAGCTGGCGAAATACGGCTCCCATTACCAGGCAAAACTCCTCAGCCCTTTGTGCTATTTTCTCTGCCTTTCTCTCAGCCACCACTGACTTGGGCGTCGGAGGCTCCCCCCCCCGGAAAAACACTCCGGGGGCCTCCTAACCGTTTTGTTTCTGAGCTTTCAGGCACTCTCCTTTGGGCTGTCCAGTCCACCAGGCGTACTTCCTCCCAGAAGTCCCTCCACCAGTCACTATGACTATAAACGATGAGGCCCCTGGCCATCATTTGGCGCCGTCTGTGGGAACCCGCTCTGAGATCGCCGTCGTTGAGACTCGGCGTTCTAAGGACAAGGGACTCCCGAGGTCCCCGTCCGCGCCTGAGATACAACCGGCTGCTGAGCAAACACTCCCAGGACTTCTGCGCCCGAGGAAGACCACCCTCTGGTAGTCACCATGAGTTTCTTAAGGGACTTTCAGCGTTCGGTCGTGTCTGAAATGACACAGCAGATCGGCCGAAGGTGGCCACAGCAAGCACAGGCCCAGAGACCCCCCTCAGTGACACGCCCTCGGGAGAGGAGCCCCAAGCCCACACATCGCAGTTCGGGGAATGGAGACCCTCGCGAAGAATCATCCACAGAAATTATGGCCCTCGGGAAACGTTCTGTGGGACAAACCAGGTCCAAGCAGCCGAGAGTCTCACAGCGAAGCAGTTCGTCACCTGAGGCGAGGTCCTTGTCCCCTCAGCGCCGAACTCGCCCCCCGAAGAGGCGCCGACGATCCCCATTCCCTGAAGAAGGCCCTAGCGCCACAGTGCTCATGGAGAAGATATTAGCACGGCTGGACAGAGTGGAAAAACAAGTGGCCAGAAAATCCGTTTGGGCCAGACCCTCGGGAACATCCTGCGAAGATGACTCCCCTTTCACTCAGGCCGTCGTTGAGGCAGCCATGCCAGGCGAGTTCAGAGTACCTCGGTTGGAAATTTATGATGGCCGTACTGATCCGCAGGCCCACCTGACGAAGTACAGACGGAGCATGATAATACACGGTGCTGATGACGCTACCATGTGCAAGTGCTTCGAAGTCACCCTCACAGGGCCAGCCACGGCGTGGTACAATTCCTTGCCCCCAGAGACCATCACTGAGTTCCGGGAGTTGTCCACAGCCTTCACCCAGCAGTTCATTGGGAGCAGACCTACTGCGAAGATGACTGTACAGATGTTCGACATAGAGCAGAGGAACGAAGAAACCATCCGAGACTATGTCGAAAGATTCAACAGAGAAGCTCTGAGCGTCCCAGACTTCTGGCCAGAAATCCGCATTCTCGCCACGACACGGGGCCTTCGGCGAGACTCACAGCTGTTCTATGAGTTCTCAAAGGAGCCCCCGGAGACCCTCGGAGACTTTTACTGTAGGGCGGAGCAACACATGACAGCCGAGGAACTGAGGATGGCTGGGCCGAAGTCTAGTCATCACCACGCCGAAGGGTCCAGTCAACAAGCTCGGCATCCTACCGAACAGGCAGGACGACCTCGGAGGATGCGGGGAAGAAAACCCCAAAGTTTCACACCATTCAGCACTACACGGACCAACATCCTCATGGCGCTGGAAAGGCAAGGGACGCAGATTCGTCGGCCAAGGGCCATGACCGCCGATAACAAAAAGAATGCCCAGAAGTTCTGCCAGTTTCATCGCGACCACGGCCATGACACCGAAGATTGCTTCCAGCTGAAGAAGTACATAGAGTCGCTGATAAAACAGGGCCAGCTTCGGAAATACCTGAGGATTCAACCCCCGAAAGGCAGAAAAATGGAGGAAGAAAGGGCTGAAGATGAGGACTATGACTCCGACAGGCGGAGAAACTGAAGTCCAAAAAGGCGCCCCCCACCTCCAGCAGGGGTGATCCAAACCATCACCACGGGGCTCCCATCCTCGGAAAGAAAGCGGAAAGCCAGAGAAATTGCAGCCATGGAGTATCAAAAGTCCATCAAAGAAACTGGCTCGCAAAGATAGCTCCACCGTCGTCTTCCCCCCACAACGATCCGCTGCTGATCACGACAAAGATAGGGAACTGAGGCGTCAAAAGAGTGTTGCTTGATGATGGCTTAAAAGCTGACGTCCTATTTTCGCACCTGCTGCCAAGCTTGGGCATCTCCAGCAGCAAACTAAAGCCTATCACCTCGCCCACTTTCGGGGTTGATTCATCCGAACTCCCAGACCTCGGATAGATCGATCTCCCGTTGACGATGAAAGGGACTTCGGTAAGCGGAGCAGCTGAATTGTACGCCTCCACAATGGCAAGATTCATCGTCATGGACGTCCCGTCCTCGTACAACGCCATCCTTGGAAGACTGACAATGGGGAACCTGCATATTCGCCCGGATGTGAAGTACTTGACTGTCACATTCGCCACCAAGGATGGAGACGCAGAGGTCTTCCTAGACCAAGCCGAGGTAAGAAAGGTGTTTGTAAAAGCACGAAAAACTCCGGCGAGCAACCTCGCGCAAACGATGGAGGCAAAGGTGCTAGAAAAAGGCAAAGAAGAAAATCTCGCCAAAGCAGAAACGGAAGCAGTAGATCTTGTCCCAGGACAATCTACCCGAATAGGGAAGAGCTTGGCCGAAGGTGACAAGGAAAAACTTGTATCCTTTCTGCTGGAAAATAAAGATCTGTTTGCCTACTCGCCGAAAGATATGCCAGGGGTAAACCCTGGCATAATACAGCATAGCCTCAAAGTAAGCCCGGAAGCAAAACCTGTCCGGCAAAAGAAACAGAGCATCTCAGCCCACCAAAGCAACTTTGTCAAAACCGAAGTCCAGCGTCTCCTAGTTGCTGAATTTGTCAGGGAGGTCAAGTACCCCGAATGGTTAAGCAACGTGGTCATTGCCAGAAAAGAAGGTAGCAGCAAACTCCGGATGTGCATCGATTTCAGAAACTTGAACGATGCTTGCCCAAAAGGCTCATACCCTCTGCCGCCAATAGATCAACTGGTAGATTCAACTGCTGAGTATGGGCTCCTAAGTTTCCTAGACGCCCTCAATGGCCACCATCAGATAAGGATGAACCCCGAAGATGAAGAGAAGACTGCCTTCATCACCGAGGGAGGAACATATTACTATATCAGGATGCCCTTCGGGCTCAAAAATGCAGGAGCCACCTACCAGAGGCTGATGAACAAGGTCTTCAAAGACCAAATGGGAGAAACATGGAGGTGTATGTTGATGATATGATAGTCAAGAGCAAGCTGCCCGGCTACCACGTTGCAGACTTAGAGGAAACCTTCCAAAAGCTCAGAGCCTTCGGGATCCGCCTTAATCCTGAGAAGTGCATCTTCGGGGTGACCTCGGGAAAATTCCTTGGGTGCATGGTATCCGAAAGAGGCATCGATGCTAACCCCGAGAAGATTGAGGCTCTGCTTGAATTCCGAACTCCTGCCACAGTCAAAGACGCGCAGACACTCACCGGAAGAATAACCTCTCTGAGCAGGTTTATTTCCAGGTACGGAGATAGGTGTCGACCCTTCTTCAAAGTCCTCACAAAGGCAAGAAAGATGGAAGGCGATCTCGAAAGAAATGATCATCCTTGGGATAAAGATTGCCAAAAGGCCTGGGAAGAACTCAAAGTCTGTGGCCAGCATACCATGCCTTGGTACTCTACAACAACCTCGGGAGGGAGAGCCCCTCGTACTCTACCTCGCCGTTACAGAAAAAGCTGTGAGCTCGGTCCTCGTGAAAGAAGAAGGGCCAAAGCAATGGCCGGTCTACTATGTCAGCAAGTCCCTGCATGGCGCCGAAATCAGGTACCCTTTGCTTCAAAAAGCTACATATGCCTTGGTGCTTGCAGGGAGAAGGCTGCGACCATACTTTCAGGCTCACCCCATCATCGTCCGAAGTAGTCTGCCGCTACGGGATGTCATGAAGAGGGATGATCATTCGGGAAGGCTCTCCAAGTGGTGCATAGAGCTGGGCGAACACGAAATCACGTATGAGCCTCGGAAGGCCGTAAAAGCTCAAGCACTGGCATATTTTATCGCCGAAATACCCATCACTGAGGAGAGCCATTCAGATCCAAAAGAGGGTGAGCCAGAATGGACCTTGCACGTAGATGGAGCCTCAGGATCCGAACACCAGGGAGCTGGAGTAATTATCAGAGGCCCCGAAGGCCTAGAAGTAATGAAGGCCATCAAGTTCAGTTTCAACGCCACCAACAACATGGCCGAGTATGAGGCCCTGATAGCAGGATTACGCCTGGCCAGAAAAATTGGCGTGAGAAACTTGAAAGCCCATAGTGATTCCCAGCTGGTGGTCCGGCAAATGGCAGGGTACTATGGCGCGAAAGACCCGACCTTGGCAAAATACCATGAGTTGGTAACAAAGCTCATTCGGGAGTTTGACGCCGTACGAATCGAAAATGTACCTCGGCGGAATAACACTGAGGCAGATTGCTTGGCGAAGTCAAAAAAATATATACCGAGGTGCTAGACCATCCGAGCATCAGTGCTAAGCATGACGACCTCGGGAGCAGGGTGGAAAGACCAAATCAAAAGATACCTCGCAGAGAATTTGCTCCCCGAAGACCCCGGCGATGCTGCAGGACTGCGAAGACGCTCCGGAAGATTCTTCCTGATTGGCGAAGAGTTATACCGACAGGGATATGCGAATCCGCTGCAAAAATGTGTGGATGAAGAGGATACTGAAATGGTCCTTGAGGAAGTTCACGAAGGCATGTATGGTTCACACATTGGAACTGATGCCCTTGCAGCAGTGATACTCCGCCAAAGGCTACTCCTGGCCTACCCTGGGAAAGGACGTAAGGCAGTTCGACCGAAAGTGCGGTAGTTGCCAGAGACATGCAAAAATCCAGAGGGCACCCTCGGAAATAGTAACCTCGGCAGACTATCCTTGGCCCTTTGAAGTCTGGAGCATAGACCTTATTGGGCCACTCCTCACAGCACCCGGAGGCGTGAAATTCTGCGTGGTAGCAGTGGACTATTTCTCAAAATGGGCAGAGGCAGAACCACTAGCAACTATCTCGGCAAAAGAAGTGCAGAAGTTCGTATGGAAGAACATCGTATGCAGATTTGGCATACCGAGGGTACTAGTAGCTGATAATGGATCCCAATTCATAGACAAAGGATTCCAAGAATTCACCAGCGACCTCGGAATGAAGATGCACTTCGCCCAGTAGCTCACCCCCAAAGCAACGGGCAGGTGGAAGTATCGAATAGGACCATAAAAGATGGCCTGAAATAGAGACTGGGGGAAGCCAAGGGGAATTGGCCGGGAGAACTCCAAAGTATATTATGGAGCTACCAAACGACGCCCCGAAGAGCCACAGGGGAAACTCCTTTCTCACTCATCTCCGAAACGGAGGCCATTATCCCAATAGAGATAGTTCGACCTTCGGTACGGGTGCAAGTATTTGATGAAGGTGGTAACGACCTCGGCCTAAGAACCAATCTCGATCTGGTGGCCGAACACAGAGAAATAGTCGAGCTGAGAAGAAAAGCTTACCAGCAAAGAGTGGCCGTGGCTATAAACTTACGGGCCAGGCCAAAAGAAATCAAGAAGGGAGACCTCGTTCTCCGAAAGGCCGACTTCGCACCCCGAAGGCCATCCCATGGCGTACTTCGCGCAAACTTGGAAGGACCCTATCTGGCCCTTGCCGAAACAACGAAAAGGCGTGTACAAGCTTGGCGACGTCGAAGGCATAGAATTGAAGAGCAATTGGCACTCGGGCGCCTTGAAAAAATTCTACGCTTAAGGTTGAGCGGAGGAGGTATGTTGAACAAAAAAATGTTCTAAATATATAGTAGTATCTTGAGAAAATTTCTTAAGTGCAGAAATGAACAATATTCCGCGAAAGATGCTCGCCATGATAAAGCGTAGATATGGCTTTCCAAAGTCCTTTGAGCCGCCACGCTCGGGAAAGATGGAAAACAAAAATCTCGCAGAAGTACTCGCCGTAGCCAGCGCTGAGATAATTTCCCGAGCTCCCTTGAGCGAACGTGCTCGGGAAAATGGGAAGTGAAAAATCTCGCGGAAGGTTTTCCGAAGTCCCTTGAGCAAACATGCTCGGGACAACTGGAAAAACAAAAATTTTTGACTGAAGGTTTGCCGAAGTCCCTTGAGCAATCATGTTCGGGAAAAATTGGAAATGCAAAAAGCCTGCAAAAAGACTTAGTCAAATTTTCTCAGACTTTCCAGAATGTCTCTCGAGTAAAACGTACTCAGGACAAAGGAAGGTAAAAAAGTTTCTTTGATCGCAGGTTTTCCGAAGTCTCTTGAGCGAACGTGTTCGGGACAATGGAAATAAAGAAACTTGAAGAAACACTTAGCCAAAAAATCTCCGTTAAGAGCAAAGCTGCCTTACAATAAAGAAGTGCCCGAAGAAGGAGTACAAAAAAGAAGGGAAGGAAAAGGGGCCCTAAAGAAGCCTAAGGGTTCGCGGCGTCCTGAGAGCCACTCGTTTGTCCACCCTTTTCCGCCACCTTCCGCGCTGGAATTGGAGGAAGCTTCAGATGTTCGATCTTGGACCATTTCCACCGAGGTCCCCCAGGAATGTTTAGACCCTCTAGAAAAGAGAGGTCCAGACCTGGGAACCTCTGGAGAACCTGGTGCCGAGCGAGGCAGAAGCCGTCCTGAAACGCGACCTTGTTCATTTGATCAGACTTGTTCTTCTTAAGCTCAAGGTCGTCAAGCTCGTCCTTCAGATCCCCGACCTCCTCTTCCAGCACCTTTATCCGCTCCTCCCCCTTCGGCTCCTTCTTCAAAGACTGGACCTCGGCTTGAAGGGCTTTCTTCTCAGACAAGAGCGTGACTATGATATTCTCTCTTTTTTTGCCTTGTCTTGGAGAAGGTCTTGGTTTGCAGCGCGCAGCCCCGCCACATGATTGCGGAGGTCGGCAATCTTCAGGGAGGAGTCCGCCATCAAGACTTCCTTCTCCTTTCGGAACTCCTCCCGAAGGGTGGCAGCTTCCTCCTTCGCAGCATCTGCCAGCTGCTGGTTCTTGGCGGTCAATTCCGAGCACGTCGCTTTCGCCTTTTCTAGGGCCTCTGAGGCCGAAGCTCGGAATGCCGTCTGCCTGGCTACCCGAACTCGGAGAAAGCCGGCGTACCCCAGCAGCTGCAAAGGAGATAAAACGCAAGGTCAGTAAGAGCCAAACACTTAGGAAAAAATTGAAGGGGAAGAGTTGTGAAGGATATACCTGAGCAGCATGCTCGGTGATCTTTGCGGCAAGGGTGTTATCCCCTAGATGGGCCGCCGCTATAGCCTTGAAGGAGGCCTCGGTGAGCACCCCCTTCGAAATCTGCTTCACCATTTCAGGACAGTCCTCGGAGTACAAGTTCATGTCCTCCGTGAATGTCCAGAAAGGCTCCTTTGGTATCTTCCCTTGCGGGACTTTGGCGTCGCGACGGGCCCTCGCCTCCGCGTGTTCGGCCGCCCAGTTCGGGGTAAGTAACTCCCCTGCAGGGCGAAAAAGAAAAACAGGTCAGAGACAAAGGCAATTCCAGAAAAAACAAAGGAAGTACACTTTGTCTGGAAACAAACCTGGTGGGACCTCGGCAACATCGTCCTCGGAGTCCTCGGCCTCCTCGGCCAAAATGCCCTTACCCTTCCGCTTGCGCCGCTCCTCGGCAGAAGGTACTTCTACCACTACATCAAGGAGGGCCTGCGATGCAGTAAGACTTTGAGGAGGGACGTCGGTTGGAGGAACCTCGGAAGCAGCAGCCTCAGACGCCGGAACCTCGGCTGTCCCAGGCTCCTCGGCAGTCTCCTCGGGTATTTCTTCTAGAGGAACCTGAGTAGCTCTCTTTGCCCGTTTCCTCGAAGGACCCGCGCCAGTAGACTTCCGCCTTCGGGAAGCCGCCTTCTTCGTTTGATCGTCCTTCTCCACTTGGCCGGAGAAGAGGGACTTGTAATAGGCGGCAGTGTCGTCGCCCATCTCTGAAAAAGGAGAGAAACATCAGCGTAAGTCCGAGGAAAAAACAGCAAAGGAGTAGAAGATAACTCACTTTCGGCAAGCGTTTCGAAAGAAATCTCCTCCTTAAGAAGCTTGACCAACCAGGAATCTTTCCCGGCGATGGCAGGAGCTGGCATCCCGAGGTCAGTCTTGTGCTCCTTTACCACCTTTAGTTCCCGAAGGACCTCTTCGGTCATCAACTTCCAGTTGATTGGAAAAGGGTAAAGGGCGCGCGGAGAGACCTCGGGATCCCAGTCAGAGACAGCCCGAATGCGGGCGTCGAAATCCGCGAACACGGGAGCCAACTCTGGGGTCAGCAGCATCCTCGGATCACCAACGTCCGCATCCAGTGTTCCCTGAGCCCATTTGGTCGGAACATACGACCAGGCCTCAGCCTTCTTCAGGAAGAAGAACTTCTGTTGTTGCCACCCCCGCCAGCTATCCTTAGTGGCGAAGGTGAACATGAATTTCTTGCTCCCGGATCCCCGAGGTAGCATGAAATAGAAGCCACCCTTCGGGACCACAGAGAGCTTGTAGTACTACATAAAAATCCTGAAATGGGGTTCTATCCCGAAGACGCCACACATGCAGAGAAAGGCGTTGAAATAGCAGAACGAGTTCGGGGGAAGCTGGTTCACCGCAATGCCATGAAATTGGCAGAACTCGCACACCATCTTCGAGGGGGATATCGAAGACCGGCCTTCAGTTGGGCTCGGAAAACGGTAACCTCCTTACTATGGTTTGAAAATGCATAGTGGCTAGAACGAGGCAGCCTGATAACGGCGTAAGAGGGAAGAAAGAATTTTTGCTTCCACCTCTCTAACTTCTCAGGGGTGGTGCAACAAGGATGGGCTAAAAGAGGCTACCAGCTCTCAGGAATGGGCATTTTCGACGTAAAAATGAGTTTGAAAACGGAAGAAAACAGTTTCCAGAGAAAAACTCAGAAGAACACAGGGATCAAAACGCGCTGGAAAATAAAAACCCACCAAAAGATTTGCCAAAATCTGAGGACGCCATCGTGAAAGTTGGCTGGAAAAAAGACTTTGATTACGGAAGCTCCGCCACAGAAAGCAAGAAAAATGCAAGAACAGAGGCAAAGCAGAGAAAAGAGCAAAAGAGTGAGCAAAAGGAACTTATGATGAAATGAGCTATTTATAAGCCAGAGGTGGGTAACCGAAACGTCGTCATAAATACCCTTTGGAGGCGAACCGACGCTGTAACTGCTCTCTGCACTTGAAAAAGCGTGCCCTCTGTAACCGACGCGACTCTCCTCCAATGGCAAAGCGCCACACGTCAACTCCTGCGCGAAAATAAGGGACACGTCCTCCAAACATCCTTTGAAAGCTGGGGCACGTCTTCTGACATCCCTGGAAAACTGGGACGCGCCGCTCAGGCTGACACGCTTTGCAGAAACAAAGAGCAGGCACCTCGAGGACACCAAGAGAAGGCTATGGCCAAATAGCCCATGACTTTCGGGCAAGAGGTGTATCTTCGGCACAGGCTCTGCCTCGAAGACACCAAAGAAACAGGCCAAGGCCGAAGAGCCCATACCTTCGGGCAAGAGGCACATCCTCGGAACAGGTTAAGCTTCCAAAAGAGACTCCCATAGACAACCTCGGAAAGAGATGCAAAACCGAAGTCTTCACTTCGGCTTTCCAAAGGGGGGCATGTGATAGCCAAACGCTATCGCCTCTATCTGGCCGAACTCCCTGCCACAAGAATGGCCAGAAGAAACTGGCGCTACCCGAGAAAAGGTGAGATCATACACCTCGGGAGATAGCCGAAGAGCTCCGAGCCCGGCACGCCAGGAAACTTGAGGATTACTCGCCCCCCCCAGGGTTGTGAACAGATCGCCTTCGGAAAAGAGGCACCTAACATAGCGAGCCGAACACGATATCCCCGAAGACGGAACTCCCTGAAGCTGGGAACCCCCGAACTGAGGGCTTGTTTCCCGAAGAGGCTTTGTCCGTACAAAAGGACGACCTCACCCAGGGACCTCGGGAGTACGGCAGGAGATTTATGGAAGCATTTAAGGAAGCCTCTGACACATCCAATCACAGACGCCACAATCCGCCTCAAAAGGCGCTCTGCCACGCTGACGCCATCAAAATCACGTCATGGCCCGCCTCAACACATGGCTCAAGGTAACTTACTATCTGTCTCCTATGCCCAGAAAGTCAGGAAAATCCGACCGAACACGTGTCGCGATCTGAACGGGCTAGGCACTCCTATAAATACCAGGAGTTAGTACCAGACAGGGGGGTTTTTAACTGGCGAAATACGGCTCCCATTACCAGGCAAAAATCCTCAGCCCTTTGTGCTATTTTCTCTGCCTTTCTCTCAGCCACCACTGACTTGGGCGTCGGAGGCTCCCCCCCCGGAAAAACACTCCAGGGGCCTCTTAACCTGTTGTTTCTGAGCTTTCAGGCACTCTCCTTAGGGCGGTCCAGTCCACCGGGCGTTCTTCCTCCCAGAAGTCTCTCCACCAGTCACTGTCACCTTCCACTTTTGATTTCCCCTTTCTATTCTTGTCACCTTCTACCTTTGATCTCTTCCTATTATAACAGAAACAACATAAAAGGTAATCAGTGTAACACATTTTTTGTTCAACACAATACATACTATCATTGATGTTATTTTTGAATTATCATTACCTAACAACTCCCCTTTCATTGTCTTCTGACTCGCATGACACGTCATCTACAACCGCCTCTGATTTCCCTTTCTTTTTCTTGCTATGCTTCACTTTCTTGCTCCTATTGTAAAATGATCGCAAATGTTATTTACTGTAACATAATGTAAACTCAGTACAATACATTTAAATCACACTCACATTCGTAGTGTCATGAATGTTACATTAACTTATAATTACCTTACAAATTCCTATCCTTCATCCTTGGACTCCCATGAGGCGTCATCATCAACCACCTTTGCTTTGCCTTTCGATCTCTCAGTAGGTTTCCCTTTCTCCAAGCTACAACAATTCACAGTAATACAAAGGTTCAATATAGATTTTTCACACTCTTATCGTTTAATAAGTTCACTTCACAGTTTTATACAATTTGCACTCAGTTTAATACATCCATTTCATAGTTTATTTTTTAATATTGACATTACATCAAATTTATGTGTCTAACGTACATACTACGTTCATTTCACAGTTTCATATTATTCATACCCAGTTTAATACATTCATTTCACACTTTCATACATTTCTTTAAAATTGCCATTACCTTAAATTTCTACTACCACCTCCTTTTGCCCCTTTCTCCTTGTCATTTCCCCTTTTCCGTTTACCCACTTTACTAGCTCATTTGTCCACTTCCCTGCGCTTCCCTTTCTTACTCATATTATTGTACAAATTATCCGAAACAGGAAAAACATACAACTTTGATTCACCTTGGGCTACTCTGTCTTTTTCTCATGTCATCTTTCCTGGTACGACCATCTCCTTTTTTCTCTGACCTTGTTCTTGCACGTTGAGCCACACATGCCTCCTGCTTACTTATTTGACCCTTAACTATTTTACTAACCTTGACATTCCATACAATGTAATAAACAACTCATACATTGTTGACTAAATGTCATCACAATATTATACTTTACTCTATTACCCTGTGATCTGAACAACGAAGCCACTGTCTTCTTTTATATGCTTCTCATCTGCTTGCCCTTTAACCTTTTTCTCTATTACGCCATTTTCGTCTACTCAGACTCACCGCACCACAATTGGTGAACTACTCAAACATATCTTGTAGGTGATCTTCAAAACTCAAAATAAAAAAAAAACCATTCAAATTAGAAGAGGGGAGAGACGTATAAATAGGGGAACATACAGTTGGTACTGTGAGCACTGTATCCCTAGTGAGTCAGCAGAGCTCAATCCACTGCTTGTTTCATCCTTTTGTACGATCTTCACCATATTCTTTGTGCCAAAATCTTAAACATCCAGGTTTAGCAGTAGCACATAAACACCCTAAAACAATACTATCTATTCACCAATATGTATTACAGTTGAATGAACCTACATGTGTTATCCTATTAGGTGGATAAAGACCTCAAAACAATACTCACCACTTGCCATTATATAGAACACTCTCATGAACCAAACCACATATTATTTTGTACACTTTCAAAACTCACATGTGTTATCCTGTTACTCATATGTATTCCCACAAACACTTACACAGAATAGTACAAATACGCAACAACATCACACAAATCAGTGCTATCCCCAAACATTACTTATATCTTTCATGCTTTCTGGAACAATAGAACACAAAGCCACAATCACATCATGGAACTACACAACATAACACCAAAACCAAAGATTGGTTGCCCAAATCTGAAATAACACATACTCAGGAACCAAATAACGCATACTCAAGCCTTCAACCCACATACTCTTCAGTACAGTTTTCAAAACTCACATGTGTTATCCTGTTACTCATGTATTCCCACAAACACCTACACAGAACAATACAAATATGCAACAAAATCACACAAATCAGTACTATCCCTAAACATTGCTTAAATCTTCCATGCTTTTTCAAACAACAGAACACAAAGCCACAATCAAATCATGGAACTACACAACATAACACCAAAACCAAAGATTGGTTGCCCAGATCTGAAATAACACATGCTTATGAACCAAATAACGCACACTCAAGACTTCAACCCACATAGTCTAATGCATAATTTTCAAACTCGCATATGTTATCCAGTTACTCAGATGTATTCCCACAAACACTTACACAAAACAGTACAAATACGCAACAACATCACACAATCACAAAGGCATAATTACACAATCCTTCCCAAGCAATGCAATTGCACATACCTACATACCCATATACAAACAGCATATACCCATAAACTAATCACACAATTCCTTCCAAACAATACAATCGCACAGACAAACCACAAACACTCGGATATTAATAGCCCATACCTAAGCCCTTAACCACTACGAACAAGGCATTAACCAGAGCATACAAACAGATCAGCCCCAAAATTGCCTACTCATAATTGTACCTTCTAAAATTGCAAGACCAAGTTGTAGATTAGAAGGCAACATTGCTTTTCTCCCTCTGACTTATGCGACGAGGAGCAGCTTAGGAGGCGTTTAAGACAATGAGCATTTTCACAAAAGGTGACGGTGGCGGTGAAGGGTGATGGCATCCAAAGCATCGTTCTAGGAACGTCGGAGCTACAATGCCTGGTTGTATGATCGAGAGACACCAGAGAGAACAGATAAATGAATAGGGAGGGAAATCGTGGGTTTAGGGTTCTTATAGTTTTTTTTTTTAAGGCATTTGTATGGAAAGGGGATAACTTTTGGTAACTGCTAGTTTTTTGCCCCTAATTTTTTGTGCCCTATCCTTTTTTTCAAACACACAAACGGTAAGGGACCGTCAAAAGGAAAACGGTGTCATGTATGTGTAATTACACATATAAGTACAGTCTCTAATCTCCTAAATGGAAACAAAGATATGGAATCTATTTAAAACAATTGATTAAGGGACAATATTATTAATGAACCATTAAAAAGGGAACAAAAGCTAATGATGTTTTTATGCTAAGAGGATAGAGATTTAAATTTAATTACTAAAATGTATAAAAAGTATAATTTTAAGGGCCCTCTACTAGGACACAAAGAGCTCATTAAAAATTATATTTTATAATCTAATTTTTAGAGTCATGATTATATGAGGCCCTAAGTTATTAAACAATACAAATGCACTACACAATTAATGATAAAATATGTAGTCTTGGGAAAATTGGTGAATTTTAGAGTATGGGCTATATAAGTACCTAAGTATTAATTATTGTAAATGAATTCTGAAATTAATTCTATAAATGTACTATGACGTACTATGAGGGCCTAAGTTATTAAACCATACAAATGCACTATGTAATTAATGGTAAAAGAAGTAGTCTTAATGAATGAGTGAATTTTAGAGTGAGAGTTATATAAGGACCTAAGTTTTAATTATTACAAATAAATTCAAAAATTAACGCTACAAATGTACTATGAAATTAATGCTAAAGGAAGTAGTCTTGGGGAATTGGTGGGTTTCACCTATATATATATATATATATATATTAACTATTAAGTTTAAGCAACCCTTTAAATTTTTAACATTTTTCCAATTCAACCTTGTATTATTTTTTGTTTGCAATCGAGTAGTTGACAATGACCAACCAATTACGATCAAAGTTCCGCCTCACCCCCTACCCCCAAAAAAAATTCATGTACCTTATTCTATGTTTGATTCCAAAAATTCAATTGTGAAAACTGTCAAGTGAACACAAACCATAAGATGCAAGTGACTAAAAAAGAAGATAATAAAGGAATCATGATGCGCAAGCAATCGAGGGTTTAATAGGATTTTCATTTAATTAGTTTACCATGGAATTCATTTATTTGGGATACTCATTTTAACTTTCAGGGTTTTGCTTGGCTCTAGCTTATATACATATAAAAAAGCAATGCTAGCAGCACACGTTTACATTACATAGATGTGCAACTAGGTGAATGGACACGTGTTATAGTGACAATCTGTTATTTAGGGGCTCGATCTTGACAAAGTAAAGTCTAAGGACTAATAGGACAAAGACCAAATTTTAGGAACTTGAATACCATGAATATGGGGGAGTTAATGGTCAGACACGCAAGTTTGAAGACCAAAAAAGTTAAACATGATATCTTTAAAGACCTTTTTTACATTCCACAATTTTTTTTTTTTTGACATTTTTTGTTGGACTAAGTGGTTACTCTTCATTTACAGGCCAACCAATTTGATCTACAATAACTTTAACACACTTCAATAGTTACTCCATGTAGATATGTCAAATTGGTCTTTTTTTCGGTAAGTAGAAAGATAAAATAAGAAGAAACTAGGGAAAAAAAATCTATGGGCCATAGTGGCCAATTGATGAGCTTAATTGATGATGAACTACCAGAATAGAAAGTCTCTTGAATTGATTGACCAACTGTCGAATCTTATTGACGTCATTCTCAATATTCAGGTATATGGGCTTATAATCTGCAATTTGTAGAAGGCCTAGCAAACAATTTGTGAGGGTCATAATATTATCCATACTAGTTGCAGTAGCTTCCTTAGTGCTATATGAATCAAAGGTGGAAGACGAGGTCAACTTGACCTAGACTAGCCGGGCTGGGTCTAGGTCATGAAAGACCAGGCACGAATAGAGTTACGACAATCTGGTTCCGAGCAGGTTCTTACTCAGGCTTGGTCTGTGTCATGTTTTTTTTAAAAAAAAATATTTTTATGACTTAGTTTTGGATTTAATATTTGTTTTTAAATAAAAATACCACCATCAGTATAATTTTTATTAAGTAAAAAAGCCAAACGACACTTACAACTAACTGGAATGTGCCTTACATCTTGAAATGGTTAAACATTCAAAAAATTACTAAAAATTAAAACCTATGATTTATGCTTAATAATATAGTCATATCAAATACAAACTAAATGTAAGAAGGAAAAAAAAGTTGAATCATCATCATTGGATACTACCTCATCATCGGAGCTCTTTTGGTCTTGCTTTCAGAGTGCAGTAAGACCCTAATCCCAATTACATACATAGACTTCCACTTCTTCTAGTGTCAATCTTGATCGTTTCTTTAATATTACCCATTTCCTTGCACTAAACACTATCTCATATACCACGATAGAGGCTGGAATTGCAAGCATTTCCTAAACAATGATTGACAATATCAGAAACCTTGATCTATTTTGTTTCTACCACTCCAATATGTCAATATCAGTTGGCTTGAAACTTGTTAAGGTAGTCATTGACCTCAGCTAAACTGGAAGTCCTCGGTTGGAGACGTTTGAGCATTTGGAGGGCCATGTTGAATCTTGATAAGATTGATCTCCTAGAAGGCTCGGTTTGAGGACCATTGAAACTTATCTTATCTGAATGCCTTTCATAATATAACTTGTACAAAGAATGTAAGTGCTCGGAAGCAATAGCAAATATAGCCAAAACATTTGCATTGGCTATTTTTAAATAAGTATGAAAAATGCCTTCAAGCAATGTGGTCATCCCGTTATTTTCACTTATGGATCAAGCAAATATGCAACTAAAAATATTGGGGGAATGTTTTCAAAATATTGAAGCCACTTAGCCCGCATGGCTTCGACCGTCGATTTAAAAAACTCATCATCTTTAAACTGATGTAAAGCAAAACTTGTTGCACAGTCGCGTAGTAAACACCAGAAAAAAATTCAGTAGCTTTGTAAAAAACATTAGCAATTCACTAGATTTGTAACATTTTTCCCATGTTTCAATTGTAAGAAATTCACAATTCAACTTCAGGTTCATATTAACAAATATGGATATGGATATACATTTTGCAACATCAAATGAGTAGAGTTCTAACAGGTTGGACAATCCAATTTAAAATGTTTCCAAGAAAATGGTTTTTGATTTTCAAAATAAAACCTTTTGAATTCACAAAATACAGCGGGTCTTGATTTCAAATACAACAATGAATTCAGAATAAGGACAATTTTATTTTTCAAAACTTCTAAACCCTTTTGCACACAAAGGTTTAAAATGTGGCACAAGCATTTAACGTGAAATAATGCACCTTCAAGGGGTTGTTTCAATTGTTGACTTAAAAGTCGAACAACGACATCATTGTTTGATACATTGTCAAATGAAATGCACAGGACTTTATCAGCACAATAATATTCATGCAAAGTTTCAACGGTGCAACTAAAAATGTGAAATCTAGTATGATCGGTTTTTATGACTGTAAATGATAATATATGTTTTTGCATTATCCAATCAGAATCAATCCAATGAGCAGTTACATAATAAAATGATTGACCAACAAGCCATGTCCATATGTTAAAAGTAAATGCCACACATGAATTAAGAGTAGAAAAATAAGCTTGCAAATTTGATTTACCAACTTTAAATAATTTGAAATTTTCCTTCTTAACCATTTTCCTATAACTTTTCCAAATGCAGGGTTTAATTGTGATCTAATCCAAGATTCTAGGTGCACATCTTCAGCTTGTGAAAAAGATTTTTCGATAAGCATTATCCAATATATCATGCCTTTTCTACAAGATTGTTAGTTAAATTGAAATATACCTGACCCATTAGTTATGCTCCCAAGTTGTGTTTTCCCTTTGGAACTAGTGGCGGCATTAGGAAGGACATTGGCATGCTAATTTTCTATATGGCCCAGCAGCATTTTGGTGCTGAAATTCTTTTTATGTACAAATTTTTTTCTGTAATGTTTGCACTTCCATTACTTTGAATCCCCTTCCCATACAAACTCATAATACTACTAAACTTAAGTCATCAGCCTTACGGATTTACCTTGTGCCTGCGTATCCTCGACATCAGGTTAACGGCTCATCGACATCGGTTGGGTTGATGAATCTTTGGCCTGTGTCACCTCTGCCTCTTCAACATCATTGTCGGATAACTAATCATCAAGACCCAAATCGTATTCCATTATGCTGATTTGGTCATCGTTGTGCAACTCCTCTATGTGGACGCATTTGTTGGCCAACCGAGATCGGTGACGAAACAAGCTTTGGAGGCTAATGGTGCAGGATGAGGAAGTCTCTGTAGATTTTTCATTTCCTCTTAAAGCCATAAATAGTAGGAAGAGATTTGGAGAAAAATAGGATGAAATTAAAAAGAGATTGGAAAAAAAAAAAGCTAATGAAAGTAGCAAAATTACTTGAGAGAATGTAGTAGAGGAAGAAGAAAAATTGAATTTTGGTGTGATGATGGAATGGAAATGGCCTCTATATTTATAGGGGAGGGCCAAATTTTTTTTGGACTAAAAACCCCTTAAATTATAGTTGTTGGGAGGGGTAAAAGTGTAAATCTGAGGTAAAAAATATCAAAAATCCATTTAGGAGGACCTAGAGTGCAATTAGCCCATTTTTTAAATTTTGACCATTGCAGAGGTGGCTGACTAGACTAGCTATGCCTGGGCCGAGTTGGTCCTAGTCCCAGTCCTGGTCCAGTGTTTTTTATGAACTTGGTTGTGCCATGCAGACCTGGGCCCTCTTCATTCTTGAGGCCCATACATGCATTGCAAAGATCCATGCTCCACCCGGGCCTATGCCAATCCGGTCTTTGACCAGCCCAGTTCAGGCTTGACGCTGAGCCAGTCTCTGTCTAGGCTGGGTTGACCTAGCCTAACTCCCACCTCTTATGAGAACAGCCCTGACCTTTATGAATATAGTAGGCAAACTTGCCCCAATAGGTGTGAAAAATTCTTAAGATTGGGTAAACCAAGGATCCTAAAAGAACCAGGCTATCACTCATTAGCTAGATATAGGGTTCCATACACCATTAACTTGGAATACAATAAGGAAGAAGGTAGGGTAGTTATTAACCCAACATTTAAAACAGGAAAAGGGGGAGGACTTGGAAAACTTGATCTTATAATATGATCCTTATGATGAGTTGCCATCCTAAACTCCTGAATGAAAAAGTCCTTATTTTAAATGATTTGAGCAGTGCGGATCACCGTGTTTTAAAATACCATTGAGTTTCGAGCAAGCCATATACTCCAAACAGATATTATGATTTGGTCTCTTATCTTCGATTACCAAGAAGAATGATCAGGAAGGCATCTAATTAACTATGGGAGAAAGTCCTCATTAGGGTTAGGTTTCACAACTATTGAAATCTCCTCTTAAATTTTTATTAAGTATGGGCAATGCAGGAATAAATGGGAAATGTCTTCATTGGAAAAGCCACAACAGGGACAATAGGCCGAGCTTAAAATACCTTTCATAACAATTCAGGTCTAGTCAGGAGAGCATTATGACAACATTTCCATTTGAATGTCTTATACCTGGGTGGGATGTTAGAAGCCCACAACAACTTCAAGAGTTTATGAATGGCAATGAGATCAAGAAAGTTTGGGAAATGTGTTATACTCCCTAGCATGCCTAATGCATAGCCTTTCTTTATAGAATATACATCATCATTATTTCCCTCCTAGATTGGCTAGTCGACTAAGTACATAGACCATCTCCTAGTTTGATGAAATATTGCCTGTACCACTTTATTATTGAAGATATCACAAGGAAGGGGTAGATTCCATGAGTGAATTGTAGGAAAAAGCAAGTCATTGACCCTGCTTACTCTGCAGGACAAGAATGCATGGTCAACGAAGCCATTTATGTAAAAAGCTAGCCTGTCTGGAGGGAGCTCAGGTATCCAGTAATCCCGCCATACATTCATAGAGCTACCGTCACCAATTTTCTAGCACATGTTTGGCTTAAGAAAATCACATCCAATAAGTAGACTCCTATAAACCAAAGTTAGGTTCAAACCCAGGTCGACCTTCCAAAAAGAATCCATTCTGCCATATTTTGCCTGAAGCACTCTACGCACAAGAGAACAAGGGTTTTTGTGCATGATTCTCCAAAAAGATTTAGTTAGCAAGTCCTGATTGAATATTCTCATGTCTCGGATTCCTAATCAAGCATGGCCTTTGGGAAAAGGCAGAAGAAATCTGTTACGAAAATGGATACCCAGATGTTTGTCAGATCCTTGCCACCAAAATTTCACCATAAATTTTGAGAGATCATAGCTTGTTGTGATGAGAACATGGGATAAAGACATCATATAAATTGGCAAAGATGACATAAAAGCCTAAATAAGGGTGAGTCTACCAACAGGGTTTAGAAGCTTCCACTTTCAAGAAGATAATTTGGCTTCAGTCTTGGAAGTCAAGAATTCAAAAGATGCATTTGTTGACATATCACAATCAAAATATTGAATGGGTTTTGCATATGCCATATGCATAGAGTGTGACTTTTATGGATAACATTTATTATTTTATTGGTTATTATTTATTCCTTATTAGGTCTATTTTTTTTTTATAAATACTACATTCTTTTATCAATTCTTTTATTTGCAATTGTTTGTACTTTGTATTTTAGTTATCATCTATTTATTATGTTAGAAAATAGTTTTTTTTATTAGCACCTATTTGTTCTTTTGGCTCAATTTATTATTCTTTTATGAGTCTTTTAAAAAAACATAAAATATTTTTATTCTTTTGTCATTATATGTTTTTCCTTTATAAGTTATTTTTTATCAGTATCTATTTGTTCTTTTATAGGAACAAGTTGTTCTTTTATCAATAAGTGTTTGCTTTTTTGCCTCAACTAGTTATTTATTCTTCTATTAGTTGAAAATTTTAAAGTAAAAAATAATAAAAATTAGATTATTTTTTTAAATAAACAATAATATAAGAAATAAAAAATGAAATAAAACTAAGAAAAAAGGTAGAAAAATTAAAAAAATAAATAAACAGGTGATAAATAAAATTGGGATTAAACAACAAACAAAGTTATATGCAAAAAGAGAGATAGAAGCTCCAAATCCTATTATTTTGTGATACATGTTTTTTAATCTACCGGGGAATAAAATTTATTTTATTATTCTACGAACTTGTTTTTCTTATTTTATGAGTTTGTTGTTTTTGGCATAAGAACATGTTATTTTATGTATTGCATATGTTCTCTTAATGCTATAAATTTGTTTTTTTTTAATTGGCTTAAATGCACCAACAGCCTCCAAACTTTAAAAACTCGATGAGTTGGTTCCTAAACTTTAACTCGGTCAGTAGCAGCCCTTCAACTGTGCAACTCAGTTTTAGTCCAGCTCATTAACTTGGCACTCATTTTTAATAGCTTAAATATATTAGAAGCCCTCAAACTTTGAAAACTCATTTAAGTTAGTCATCAAACTAGAATTTAGTTTGCATTAGGCCGTAAACTTTACAATAAATAATGAGCATTATAAAAATTAATTGAAATTAATTAAAATTCATTATAAATGAATTAAAATTGATTTTTTAGGTTAAGTAAAGAAAAATTCAACAAAATTAATTAATTCATAAAAAATATTATTCAAGTGCTTATCTAGTAAATATAGAATTAGTTATAAAAATGATCTTGGTTCTCGATAAAAAAGTAAAAATAAAAATAATGTATCGGTTTCGCTAGTGGAAAGTGGAGCAGCTAAGATCCAATGGAGCAGTCGATTTTGCTAAAGCTAGGAGACGTCGTTGGTGGCTACCATCGATTTCGCCAGATCTGGCGTCATTTTCTAGCATTGCTTTATCGTCTCCTCTTTGCGATTAGGTTGATTGGGTTGATTTCACCAAAACTGTTTGCATCACCTTTGTCTCACCTCACTCATCGGCAATCGTTCCTTGAGATTTGCTTCACTCGCCTTGCCTCTTTTCTGGCCCCATCTAGGTTGCCAAACTCGAAGGGGACCTTTTCATCTCTTTCCTCCTCAATTAATCCCTTTCTTCCTTGATTCATCCCATCAATTTTCGACTTTCATTCCTTGATTCATTTCTTCAATTCATCTCTTTGTTCCCCCAACGTGGGAGGCGTGCAAGGAAGACGCAACAAATCATGTTAATCAGTGTTATTTTGTTTCTTTTCAGAAGATGGGGAAAATAGATATTAGGGATATAAACATTAGCTTTAGAATTCCATGGTTTAGAATAATTAATTGGAAAAGTTTGAGGATGAAAATTTTTATTTTATATTTATTTTAATGTTAATTAATATCATATCAGCAATTTCTATCCGATTTAACGATAAAATTGATGGAAATGGC
Source organism: Aquilaria sinensis (assembly GCA_005392925.1). Taxonomy (NCBI): domain Eukaryota; kingdom Viridiplantae; phylum Streptophyta; class Magnoliopsida; order Malvales; family Thymelaeaceae; genus Aquilaria; species Aquilaria sinensis. Next base: position 27,162 of record SMDT01000251.1, read on the forward strand.
TTAACTGATACACGAAAATGAAGTATGGTATTTTGATTTGACAATAAATTTTCTAGGTATTAAGATATTTTCTCATTATAGGTAACACATTTTTTTTGTATTTTGATTTGACAATAAATTTTCTAGGTATTAAGATATTTTCTCATTATAGGTAATACATTTTTTTTTTACTTTTTCTTTATCTAGGACCAAGACCATTTTATAGCTAATCCTATATTTACCTAATAAGCACTTGGATAATATTTTTTATGAAGCAATTAATTTTTATGATTTTTTTCTTAACCCAACCTAAAAAAATCAATTTTAATTATTTATAATGAATTTTAATTAATTTTAATGATTTTTATAATTCTTATTGTTTATTCTAAGGTTTAGGGTCTAGTGCAATCCAAGTTCTAGTTTGATGACCAACTTAAATGAGTTGTAAAAGTTTGAGGGATCTTCATGTATTTAAGCCATTAAAAAAAGACTTAAGTGCACTAGTAGCCCTTTAACTTTGCTAACTCGCACGAGTCAGTCCCTCAACTCAAACTCAGTATATTTAAGTCCTTAAACTTTGAGAAATGACACAAGTTAGTCCAAGCCAACTCATGTGTTATAGGAAAAATTCAAAACTGATCCTTAATGTTTTTTTTGTTTGTGTTTATGTAATTTTAGTTTATTTTAGATTCATCTAGCCCATGAATAGGAAAATTTTGTTTGAGTGCATGTTATTTCTATTACTATTAAATAATCTTCCTATAAAACATTAATCAAAACTAGCTTATGATATACTTGAAAGAGATTTTTAAGACATAATTAGAATTTCTTATTTATTTTCTAAAATTTTATCCAAATTAAAATTTGATAAATCAAAAATCTTAAAAGCACTTTTAGGAGATTTTTTAACAAGTTCTTTTTTTTTTTTATATAGTTTTTCTATGAGTATGTGTATGTATATTATACAGAAGTATTCTTTTATCTATTTTCAATAATTTTTTATGAATAAATAAACTAACCATACCAATTTTAAATGTCTTTATCTCTATTTTTTTTTTGTAATATCAAGAGGTGCTCCAATATAATAAACCAAATTATCCTTGTTTTACATTGCATTATCATGTGTCATACATATAAAAAAATTTAATTTCTTTCCATGTATAAAAAATATAGTTTTATCGCCTATATTATGGAAAAGGGCTCATCTAATAATAAATGTCTCTCATATGACTCATCTAATAATAAATATCTTTCAAACTAAGTGATTATGTTGGAAAATCATTTTATATCTTTTGTCTCAATTTATAATATTTTTTTTTAAACTTATAACTCCTCACCATACAATTAGTCTTTAAAATTTTTTAAAATATTACAATAATATAATAATTAATTACCAAAAAAATTTTAGTAATAGTTATTATAATAGCATCATAATGAGTATCAAACTGATTAATTAACTAATTATGTTTAGAAATTAATTTGTTTACTTTTTTCAATTGATTAACTAATGATAATAATTTTTATTAGTTTATAACTTTTTAGTTGTAATAAGTCTTTAAATGTTTCTATAAAATACTATCAATTATATGATACTTCACAAATAACAAAATATACATGAAACTAAATAAATTTAACCTAGACATGGATTAAAATAAAAAAAAAATGAACCACAATTACCTATTTTTGGACAAATGAGAGATTAAGGATCATATGTGAATTTTTTCATTAACACCATGAGGTGCCTTGGACTAACTTGTATCATTTTTCAAAGTTCAAGGACTTAAATATACTGAGTTAGAGTTGAGGGACTAACTCGTGTGAGTTAGTCAAGTTGGAGGGTTGTTGGTGCACTTTACCCTTAAAAAAAGAGTCAAGTCAATGAGTTTGACTAAAACATAACGAGTTGCAAAGTTGGAGGGTTTCTGCTAGCTAAGTTAAAGTTTGAGGACCAACTCGTGTGAGTTGGAAAAGTTTAGGGGCTGTTGGTGAATTTAGGCCTTTTTAATTTACTTTTCTACTCTTTTGTGTTATGACTATCTTATTCTCAGAAGAAATCAAGTCTGAAAGAAAAGAGTAAGAAGAGGAAAATGTTTAAAAAAAAAAAAGTGGAGAGAAAATTACCCAAGAAATAAGAAAAAAAAAAAACGTTTGAATTATTTTTATGTCATGAATCTATTGTTTTAAAATACATTAAAAAAATGAAAATAATATAAAAAATAAAGAAAATGGTAGATAAATTTGAAAAAAATGAAAAAAGGAATACAACTTTTTTTATTATCTATAGTAATTAGTTTATGATTTTTTTGAATTTCTTATAGAAATATGAACTTTTTATATAAAAATTATACCTTAAAGACTCTAGTTTATAAATATAATTTTTATAAATTTTTTATAATATAAATTAATATAAATATATTTAAATCAAATTTTAATTAAAAAAAATAAAACAGTTGTCCTTTGCGAAATAAAGGAAGCATGGCTATGTTAGTGACATTTACGCTGCACTTATGCATGTTTTAAGCACAAAAAGGACAACAAATGCCACTAAATAAAGGATGAATGTTGAGTAACAAATAATATCAGTAAGGGTTATAATTACATGACAGATAACAAATACGACAGTCTTATTTGGGCGCTTGTTTATGTTGGATCGATCATTTATCACAATAATGTTTTCAATCAGTAACACCCTCACAAACTCCAATGTTCTTCTTTATCTACTTTTTGGTTTTCCTATTGATCCTGTTTGGCAGCCCTTTTTTCTGTGTTCCAAGCATATGTTGATCTCTCTAGTTAACATGTTCCTTTTCTTTACTATGAACCAACTAAAAAAACAATGTAATACATACACTAAAATATTTGTATTAAATTTTACTAAAAAAAAATATCTTAAGATATAACCCCTTATTCCCTTGTTATATGCTCATTTTCTTAATTATTGTTCATTTTGGAATTAATTACACTTTTCCCTGAAGTATAGTACTTCATATTTCCATCACTAGGGTTAGAAACTTATACTTCTTTTTTTTCTTTTTCACATTGTCCGTCAATTTTTTAAATTGTAATCAGAACTGTTTGATTGCTATATTCTAGTGATTTAAATTGTTTAATTAATTGTATTTTGATGGCTGAAAGCGTAATTACTACGAAAACTCAGGGAAAGTTTGATTGACCCATAACTTATCTGTTACTTCTCAAAAAAAGTGTACCCTTTTTGAACTCCATCACCAACACAAAATTTAATGTATATTAACAGATCGAGAAAATTAGCCTTTACTTATTAAGCAATTAGTACTTCAAAGCACATAAAAAGAAAATTCAGATTTCCGGACCTTAGATATAGCTATTTGAAAACATTTTGTTGTATATATATCGCATCGTTTAAGTTAGGGTTCAATGCATCCTTAAACTTTCACCTTTCCTTTTCTGCCAAGGCACTAAAAGACAAGACTCCCCTAAAATTGCATGAAAAATCATATTAATGAACTAGAGGGGTAGTAATAATAAGATAGGTCGAATATGCCCATACAAAACAACAAGCGCTACTGCAAAATGATACTGTTAGCAAAACATACAGCAGATGGCCAAATCATTCGCCTGTTCCTGTATTAGGGGAAAAAAAAGATGGAAGTATTAGAAGGTTCATCTATGGCACACGTTCTAGAGCTTGCTGCAACGCCTTCTTGATCCCTTCCTGGTCAAGTGATGTCGTCATCTGTATCTCTTGCACCTGAAAAGCGAAAAAGAGAGGCAAGGATGATTAGAAGAAGTTGAGTGACCACATATCAACTAGTACATTGGAGTTCTGTGGGTAGGACTTGCCTGCCTCCCTGCTCGAGCAAGGAGGATGAATTTCCGGTTGACAGGTGGAGCCTGCAGGGTGAAGATTGGCACCAACCATAGTTAGTCTAATGAGAATGCCGAAAGGTAAAAACTTGGTAAATGAGAAACTCACATTGGAAAGCCAAAGTTGCAGATCTTGTGAGACAACTCTTTTCTCAAACCCTTGCCGGTTAATTCTTACATCATCAACTCTTCATCAGAAAAGAATACACATATGAATCCAAAGTAAGAGAGACAAATGGCAGAGGCTTAACAGAGACATTGCAATCAATTCCAACTTCCAAGTTTAAACTTGAAGCTCAAAAGAAAGCACATACAGACACACAAACATTGGAGCCATCATAGTTTAGGAAGAGCAAAGTAATAATTTTGCAAATTCAACAACAAACAGCCCCAAGGCTTCTCGAATACCCAACAGATTCTCTACCTTGATGCTCAAGTATACTGAAAAACAGGGGCTGACCTTTCATTTTCAGGGTCGGTGGGAAAGGTTAACAGCACAACATTATTCCAAACTAGGGTGCAGTATGGCTGCCAGAAAGAAGCTCCAGAAGGATTTTAGTTTTTTAAAGAAAAAAATTCCATAGCCAGAGGAATGGCAAAAGGGTTGTTTTCTGCTGCTATCACTATGGAAGATCTTACCCCAAAAACACAGTTCAGGAAATGGAGCCTTGACACAACATAGCAAGATTTTCAAGGCATGCATGAAACTGAGATTTCAGTTTACTTCTCTTGAGTAGTTCAGATTACATCTAAAACCTACGGACACTTAAGTAGATAATTCAGGCATTCATACAAATAGCATACAAGGGAATAAATGAAACTGTCAAGTTGTCTAATCAAATTCAAGAGATTGGATTTGGGTTGTCATTAATCCAAAGGATGTGAGAATGTGCATCAATGCATGTTGCTGCCAAGAATTCTTTAACAGGGACAGTAATTTTTAAGGGGCAATTTCCCTGATTTGATTAAGAATTGTGTTCCTATTTGATTTTATACAGGGATTGGGTGTGGCCTAACTATGAATAAGCATGTTGTATTGTGTTTGGGTGTGAGAGAAAAGCCAATTGGGTGAAGTGAAAGATGCAATAGTGTAAATTAATAGGTGGTAGAGGATATACATACATACATATAATGTACATATGCGTATATGTATGCATATCAGGAGCACCATGAGTGCGAGTGTGCTGCCATGGTAATCTCAATATTTTATATGCTATTAACTTTTTGCCATAGGCTAATTGAAACGCTGAACCAAGTGTTTGTGTGATTATTGAATGTGGTCACAACTTGTATTGCATGTCACAATATCAAGAAACTATCATTTTTAACCTCACAAAGTTGAAAGCATAACAAATATATAATCTAAATGCATATGGTAAGAAATATACCCATCTTCCCGTAACAGCTCATCAAATATTGCTTCAAGCCCTGGAAGAGGTTCAATTGAACTAGTTGTGTCCAAAGCATCATGCCCACTCAAATTGTCCTGAAATATAAAGCTCATGATGATCAGAGCAAGACACTAAAATAAAAATCTTAACAAAAATGCTCAATGCTTTTAAGAAAATAAAACATAATAACATCTTCAAACCATATGTTTTCAAACCTGTGGGATCACTTTCTCCAATGTTTCTAGAAATGGATCTCCCTCAAGCTGCTTCATTGATAGTAGAATCCTTGACTTCTTCCTGCATTGAAATTTTCGATCATAAAATCTAGATAAGGGATTTTTTTTTTCTGGAAAAAAAACAAAAAGAACTAAGATATAAAGTGAAGGGTAGCAGAAAGACTTGTGAACTTGCAAGTGTGTCGAAAATGTTGACCTGGCTTCAGCTTGGTATCATGGAATTGGAATTTTACACCCATTCCCTTGTGGATGAAATTTTAGATGGCAAAATGGTTCAACTATATAAAATACAGAGAGAGAATTGTAGACTCTTTTCTTTATGGTGGGAATTTTAGACCTACGATGGTTCAATCATGTAAAAATAGACCTTCCTCATAGAGGAATGTTTCCATCACAATTCACAATTCATGTAAAAATATATCAATAGCTAGGCTCAATCAAATATCAATAGCTTTCAACTAAAAGCAAGCTTCATTCATACAAATGCAGTGACCAGGACATGCGGTAAATTTACCTATCAATAGCAATAACTTTGACTCTCACTTCATCACCCACACTTAGGACATCTCTAGCATCTTGCACCAGGTCCCACGAAAGCTCAGAGACATGAACCATTCCAGTGATATGATAGAGCCCTGAATCATGAATGATTGCCACCAGTAAAGTTTGTGATGTAACAAATGCACGGCAAAACTGCTTTGCAATATTAACAAAGAAAGGGTAAAATACCATCAGGAAAGCACAAGTGAATGAAAGCGCCATAGTCCTCAACAGAACCCACAATCCCAGCAAAAATATCCCCCACACTGACCCTCTCAGAGAACTTTCCCCAGACAGCTTCTTTTTCAGAGAATATCAGTCTCTTATTCTCTTCATCTGCTTCAATTACCTAAATTACAAAGGAAGTATAGTGAACTATTTCTTATCAATCTCAACAACCAATGTTGAATCTTCAAATATTGTCAAAGCCTTTTACTTTCAACACCAGAGAGAAAGAAGCAGCCACCATGAAACACTAGTGAAAATTGAAAAGAATTCTGTGGTTTGTACATTAAAGCTTGTCTATGTGAAACAGTCATTAGCAAACGATTTGATAAAAATTTACTGTCAAAGCAATTGCTTTCACATAAAATTTGTGCGCCCAGAAAAATTATATTTCTCCGTATTAACTTAACCTTTAACCCGAGGGGCAACATCAAACTCATCAATGAAAAGCAAAGCAAAACATTTCATTACCTTGGCGGAAATAAGTGAACCCACCAAACTTGCAGCAACCTGCTTGACGCTTCTTCGTGGTCCTGCAAGAAATAGCATAAACAGAGATTGTGATTGTTGAGCAGCATCAAAATCAAGCAACAATTTTGAAAAGATTGTTACGAACAAACGAATTAACAAAAACTCGACCCTCCACATTTTGGGCAATTAAGAATGTTCCAAGTTACAACCGAACATGAACAAGTAAAGGTTTGTATAATGGTTGGTACCTTTACAAAAGTGTGAAGGACTCAACTCTCGAAATGGAAGGAAACCCAGAAGAGAGTTGAATCGAACTCGCAAACCTCCATTATTAAAGAATTCAATTTTACCCTCGTAGATGAGCCCAGTCTCAGCATTTGCCTTTGCTGCCTTCCAATCAACAGACATCTACCTCTTTGCAGGTACTAAGTATTAGATTATACAGTATTAAACCAATGAACCGCAACCAAAAAGCCAAAATCCAATTAATAGGACATGCCAATGAACCAAGAAAAAGAACGAAGTACAAGAACACACAAGTGCTTGTAGGGCAGCATCGTCGCAGTCAGAGGAACCATCGATGACGGTGGTGGAACTAGCCGCTGTATGGGACTCATCGGGTCCCTGTAGGACGCCATCGTCAGCGTCAGAGGAATCATCGAGAACGGCGGTGGAATTAGCCGCCGGTTGGGACTCATCGGCGGAGGCAAAGATTCTGAAATCAGGTCTTGCGGTGGTGAGAGGAGGTCTGAAGCTGAAACTAAGGGGCCTGGAATAGGAGAGGAGGGAAGATGAAGAAGAAATGGAAGTACCGGGAACTGGGTTTGGGAGAGGAGAGAGGAAGGATACGGACCCAAACGTTGTTGCGAAAACTGGCATGTTTCTGAGAAGGAAGAGGAGGAAGGGGTGAGAGGGAGTGGCAACGGAGAAGCATTTCGAACCGGGTAAGAAGGGACTGACAAGTAGATAAGCTGGTTCGCTTCCTTGAGGTTGAGGGGACGAGCACGACTACGACACTCATAAATCATAATCCTAAGAATTTTGTTGGCAAAAGTATCAAATTTGACATTAAATTTTTGAGTTGGGAGCGGATATACCATTATAGTTTTTTTTTGCCCCAATCTCCCAATAATGTTTTAAAATGGGTCGGATATACCACTAAAATTTCAAATTAAAAGTGGATATGCCACTAACCGTTACAAATCTAACAAAAAACATTAAAAAGCCAACAAAAAACATTAAAAATAACAAGTGTGAAATTTTATGGTAATAATGCAAGTTTTAACAAACTTGAAAGACTTTTTATAATTAAACTCACACACACTCTCTCTCTCTCTCAAGAATGCTAGCAAAGAGATTAGACAGTAAAATAGAGGGAGGGCAGCAATGGGGTTAGGGCACTGGTGATGGAGACAGCAATAAGGTTGAAGCGCTGATTGCAAAGATCAGACCATCCTTTGGAAAAAATTTCAAAGGTCCTGATATTTTTTTGAAAGATGCATAATAATCCCAAGGTTTCAAAACCTGCTATTTTTACCATATTCTTTTTTTTTCTAACCGGCGGTGGCATATCCGGCCTATTTTAAAATATTAATAGGAGATTGGGGAAAAAAAACTAGAGTGGCATATTCGCTCCCTCCCTAAAACATTAGTTACAAATTTGATATTTTTGTCAATTTTATTTAAAGGTTAACACCCAGTTCATTTTAACTTAAAGTCAATTAAATTCTAAATGACTTATTTTTATTTTTACTTTTTTTATCTTTAACTAATTTTAATTAAAATCCAACATTATATATGTGCAATAATCAATTAAAAATACAATTTTTATAATCTTACTAAATTTTTATAAACTTTTCTAGTTTTTGGCATTAAAAAAAGAAAAATTCATAAAAATTTAACAACATCATGAAAATTTATTTTCAAATGGATTATTGCATCTATATAATATTAAATTTTAAATGAAATTGATTTAAGGTAAAAAAAAATATAAAAGTAAAAATAACTCAGTTGATTTAAGTTAAAACCAATTGACCCTTAAATAACTTATAAACAACTAATAGTTTGTGTTTGGCTCGATTCGGTCACTAATGTGTTTTTTTTGTGGAATAAATCACTCATCTTTTTAAATGAGTCAAATTATCCATTCTATTTAAATAGCTCTAAAACTTTGCAATTTTCTAGTTCAATCATAAAACCATGAAAATGTGTATACTCTCTTTAATTTTCTCTCTTGGTTTCTTTTAATTAAGCATGAATTTCTTGACTTTGCTTTAATAAAATTTTATAATTGAATTTTAATTAAGTATTTATTTTAGTTTCTTTAATATTTTTTCTTACTCTTTTTTTTTCCTACAGATAACCTTTCACAATGAAACATATTTTGTTGAGTCTTATTCAAAACCATTTAATTTTAGGACTTAGACTAATTTAAAAAAATCCTTACTCGTTCCATCTTACTCTTTTGGATTTACTATATAAGTCATAAAGGAACTTAGAAAATTTAACTTATTTTTTCTCTTGTTTGAATTTAATGTATAATTCGTAAAGGATCTTAAGAAATATAATTCATAAAGTAACTTAAGAAATTTACATATCATTTTTTCATCCCTTCAATATATTTTTGAGATTGCTCTTCTTTATCCTTCTAATTTTTCTCCCCCCCCCCCCCAAGATTTATGTATAGGTCTAATTTATGTTTGTGTTTGTGTTTGTATAGGTCTAATTTTTTTGTTTATTATAAAGTGAAAGAGATTCTCTCTCGAGCCCTTCTGCTATGTTGTTAATCACAACTGTAATGAAATTCAATAATCTTATTTTGCATATTGTTCATCAATTTTTTCCTTTTATTTATATTTGTAAATGATGAAAAAGGAAGAAAAAAAAGTTAAATTTCTTAAGTTCCTTTATGAATTATACGTTAAATTCAAATATGAGAAAAAAGAAGTTAAAATTTTCAAATTCCTTTATAAATCATAAAGAAATCCAAAAGAGTAAAATGAAATGAGTAAGGATTTTTTTTTTAAATTAGTCTAAGTCCTAAGGTTTTTTTTTTAAATTAGTCTAAGTCCTAAAATTAAATGAACATGAATAAGACTCAACAAAACATGTTCCATTGTGAAAGGTTATTTGTAGAAAGAAAAAAGAGTAAGCAAAAGAAATAATAACCTTCAAAAAATAAAAAATGAAAGATGAAATAAAGAAAAACATCCGCAAAAGGAATGTAGAAACATAATAGGAAAATCAAAAGAAATAAAGGATTAACAACAGAAAAGAAAAAATAAAATAAAACAAAAGTTGTAAGGATGAGGCAGCAATGAAAAATAAACAAGAAAGATAAAAGAGAAAAGCCTTCAAAAGAAAAAGACTTAAAAACTGAAGTGAAAGAAAAAAAAAAAGAAAAAAACCTAAAGAAACTGGAATAAATACTTAATTAAAATTCAATTATAAAAATTTTATTAAAGCAAAGTCAAGAAATTCATGCTTAATTAAAAGAAACCAAGAGAGAAATCAAAGAGAGTATACACATTTTTATAGTTTTATAATTGAAAAAGAAAATCATAAAATTTTAGGACTCAGATAAAAATGTTCTCTAAGTTTTAAGGCTGATTATGCATTTTCCCTACTATTTTCGTCATTTTTTAACAGCCGGTATAACGGTAAGACGATGAGTGTAACAATTAAATAGTTTGAGGATGATAGATGTAACAATTAATAGTTTGGAAACAATTAAGTAAAATAGAAATAGCTCAAAGACAACGAGTGATATTAACCCTTAATAAAACATAAATCAATTAATAGTGTTTTTCTTTTGTTATTTTGATATTTGATGAGCCTTGTTACCTCTATCTAGTTTTAGAGAAGAAAGTAGAAACCATTTGTTTTTCTCTTATTCTATGCAGCTAACATATGGACTATGAAGGATTATTACTTTCTTTAATGAGTGTTTTAGCTAGTGGTTGGTTAAAGTGGCAAAGGGTAAACCCCTTGGTGCTTGTACAAGGAGAGTTTTATTTCCTACTTGTGTTTATCATATGTGGGAAAACAAGAATCACAGAGTCTTTCTTAGCGGAGTAAAAAGTCCTAATTCAGTTACCCAGCTAATATGTCGATATTACATGGCTTTTCGTTTTAAAACTCTTACTCAGAGGTGTTTTAAAAAAAAATTATGTTTTTGTTTAATAGTCTTTGTTAAAGCGTCCAACCTAAAACTAATTGGCTATAGGTGGAGAAACCTTATTATTATATAAAGCATTGACTTAACTCCTTTTCTTAACCATGTGGGATTTTTCCACTTAACACACCTTCTCAAATGTATGCCGCTTTGACTCTATCACGTAGGTTATTTTCGACAATGACTAGGAAAGTTTCGAATCTGTTCTAATACCATATTAAAGCGTCCAACCTAAAACCAATTGGCTATAAAGGGAGAGGCCTCATCACGATATAAAGTATTGACTTAACCTATTTTCTTAGCCATATGAGATTTTCCCACTTAATAGTCGTCTTTGTAAAAAATTATAACTAACCATTATCAATCTGAGAAATTTAATAGAAAAAAAAAAAAGAAAAATTTTAGGACTATAAGTGTCCTTTCCCTCTTTCCCTGGGGGGATAAACAACCTGTTTCAGCAACAACCAAATGTCTCTTTTCTAACAACAAATTGCAACTAATATTTTCTTTCTTGTAAATAGATGTGAAGATAGGTTGAGCCTTGAACTCCAAAATTGAGTTCAATTTGACAAGGTTTAAGTTCAATATGAGTAAGGCTTAATTATAAATTTTGAAAGCTTATGGGGTTAAGAGTAAGTATGAATATGAGCTAACTAACTTTAAGAGAGTAGGCAGGTTTCGCTTCAAACTATGGTATGACCAAAAGTATTAAAACTTGAGGGAAGTAAGTATAACTGTTAACTTGTTGGTTTACCTCGAATATGGAAAGGTAGGACAAGTTTAGAACTTCTAGTGGTCTTTCCTCTATTTACAAGTCCTAGAAAGAATAATATATGCACTTAATGGTTTAGCTCGATAGCAACTTCAAGTGCACCAAGATTGCTTTCGGCTTAAGGTTCAAGTTTAAGCCCATCACGAGGTAGAAAAGTCACCTTAAATCCTAAACCCTCAGCCTTGCTGTCAACTGTTAGCCACCCTCAACAAAATTTAGGACCAATCATGTGCAAGGGTGCATTGTCTTAGAAACAAAAGCTGAGCTTTGCCTAGTATTTAAAATTTATGGTCAGTATCAAAAGATTTGAGATTCAATTCCCACTCACTTTTGGCCCCTCTTATGTATCAAAGAAAATAAAAAGAACTCATTTAAAAAATGTATACTTTTAAGACTCAAAGTTGTCTTTAACATGTACCAATGAGCTCTTGGATCATTGGCACAAGATATTGTGACTAGTTAATTTCAAATTTATGTGACTGGGTTCAGGGTGGAGAGAATTGAATCAACTATAAATTGACTCTAATATAATTTCTTTTATAACTTAAAAGGAAAGTCTCTAACCTTGTTTACTCTCCTATGTGTATAAGTTATGAAAACTTATGGTGTTAAGAGTAATTGACCCACCAACTTTAAAAGAGTAAGCAGGCAAATTCTGAAATGCACCTAGGTGCTTGTGCACCTATTAGATGATGTTTGGGTTCTGTTAGTTTTAAATTTAAAAGGAAATTTGAATCAATTAGGATAAATTCATAATTTTTGTGATAATTATCACTAAATTTCCTTTTATAAATTAGTAAATTTAGTAATTACCATTTAATTCTCGTAATTTTCTCTCTCCCACCAGTAATCTTTTTCTCTCACCCTTCGTCGCTCTTCTCTTCCGTCGCTCGCTCTTGCTCTCGCTCGCTCTCTCTGCTTGCTCTCGTTCTCTGTCGCTCTTCTCCTCCGTCGCTCGCTCTCTCTGTTCGCTCTCGCTCTCCATCGCCGACCGACCTCCTAGGCTCGTCGTATGCTTCCCGATCTTCCGCGACTGGAAAGCGAAGAGGCTTCTTCAGCAGTTGTCCCCGCGGATCATCACGCTGGTGGAGCCAGAGATGTCGCTGGGTGGGTTGTTCCTGGACAGGTTCGTCGGGTCGCTTCATTTCTACTCGACGCTTTTCGATTCTCTGGGGGCGTATGTGGGGAGTGACACCGGGTGGAGCATTGCCTGTTCTATCGGGAGATCAACAACATTCTGGCGATCGGAGGGCCGGCGAGGAGCGGAGAAGAGAAGTTTCGGAGCTGGCGGAGCGAGCTGGGTCGGGCGGGGTTCGCGCAGGTGGTGATGAGCAGTAATTCGATGGTGCAGGCGCAGCTAATCCTGAACATGTTCCCCCCGGCGCATGGATACAGTCTTGGTCAGGGAGATGGGACGCTCCGGCTCGGCTAGTCTCTCTGCTTGCTCTCGCTCTCTGATCCGTCGCTCGCTCTCGCTCTCCATCGCCGATCGGTGGCCTACGACGATACCTGCGGTGGGTTGTGGGTAGGACAAAAGGTGCGATTCCGGATTTCAAACATTTTTGGTTGGATTCGTGTGTTGTTTGTCACGATTTGTATTGTTCTATCTTCTGAGATTGTTTATCATAATCTTGATGTATTATCTGGTGGTGGGTATGTATGATCCCAAGTTCGATTTGTATGTTTATGTGATTGTGTATATGATCCCAGGAGCCATTTGTTTGTCTACTATTTTGTGTGAGTACTTCTGATTAATAGGATAACACATGTGGTCATGTATGCTCCCACATTCAAAATGTGTGATACATATTATTTGGGTTCGATTTGTATAAATATTGTATGCGTGATTTGGGTCTCGGATTTTACTGATTCTTTATTTGTATTGTCTGGTGGTGTTTATGTATTAAACTGACAACCAATTGTATAAAACTGATATCTGAATGTATGTTACTATCGGAATATATTTTGGTTATGCGAAAAACTGAATGAATAAACTTGTTTTTAAGTAATTACCATATTTATCATATTATATTTATTTGTTTCATTATTATTATCTTTTCAAATGAATTCAAATTTAAAATTTTCCCATAGCTAAAAATTTGAATAAGGTTAATACATTCCATAATTATATTAATTAAATATAACTTATATTAAGAAGTAAAAGTTACTATTTATACTTAAAACTAACAGAATTCTAACGATGTTAATTAGGTGCTTATCAGCAAACCTTGAGTAAGCATGGTGTTCTTTCAACCAAAGTAATTATGACATAACTTTAGGGATATAAATGTACTTAACCGTATATATTATTCCCTTCTCTTTAAAACTTTAGGGCTAATTATAGCGTGCTCCTTATGGTTTGGATAAAATTACAACCTACCCCTGTTTCAGAAATTTATGTTAGGTATGACTTCTTTGCTAGTGTTTGACATTGTCTTTAAACTGCATAATATGTGCCTCCTAGTAAGTTTAATCTATTTAATAATATTTTAATATATATTTTTTGAAATATATGCCTCCTAGTAAGTTTAATCTTTTTAATATTTTAATAATATTTTAATAGTTAATGGTTTAAATTATTAGTTTTTCATTTATTTAGAAGCAAAGAGTTTTTTTAAATGGTCTTGGCTCATTGACACAACTTTCACCAAATCTTTTTCCCAGCCAGCGTGCAAGACAGCAAGAGGTTCTCTATGCAGGCAGAGTAGCTTCAGGGTTGGGTAGGATGGGGTCAGATTACAATTGAATCATGTACAGTTCCATGTATCAGGTGAAATGCAAATCTCTGCCCTCGTTTACTCTCCCTAGAGTTCTTCAAACGGCAGACAATGGCAGATATAAACTTCAATTTTTTTTGTCAGTTGTCATGGAGCCTCAATCACTAGTTTGTTGTAGAAGTGATTGAGAGACTTCTGCTCCGCTTTTGGTGAGACAGGACCAAAACCATAACAGAGGTGCTGGGGCTTCCACTGACCAAGCCATCATCTCATGTGAATTCCCTGGCTCAAAGTATCTTCCTTTGGCTAATAGAAATTACATGAGTTTCACAGAACAACTGTCGAGAATTACATGAATTTCACATAACGATTGTCGAGTCTTTCATTCATGAAGCTGCATGTATCACGTATTTGTATGGGTATAATGATATCCTTACTGCAAGCGCTAACAGTAGTCTGCGGAAGAACCTCAAAAGAGTTGGAATCTTAGGATGAATAGGAAACCAGAGGCCATCAGCAAATACTCGCTTCAACCAACCTTCGTTGGGAACGAGCAGTAAGCAACTCATAGTCCTGCAAATTCCAGTACATTTGGTGTAAGAGTTGCCGCATACTAGCACAGTGTGAGTTTACATTCGTTTTCCAGTCCCTTATCATCACACATGGTCTTAAAACCTCAGGCTATAAAAATCTGTCATGCTTTTGCATTCAAACTCGTTTACAAAGTAAAGGTAGGATCATGTTAGAAGTAGAGGTATTTCATTATAACAATGACAGCATGATAAATCGGACTTACCTGTACAATAGACTGTGCACAAAGCTTTCCTGAAAGTACAGCACCTTCCATTGAAGCCAAATACTTTTGTTTTGTGTAGTCGCCTGCTAAATAGAATCCTTCTATTGGCGATCTTTGCAGTGGACGACATGGTTCACAATTTGGTACTGTTTTATACACAGACCTGAAACAACAAATACTTTGAAGTTACAGAGATGGAAACCGGACAATAGAAGCATGAATTTTGTATTATTCAAGCCTGCTGCTTTCCTCAAATTTCAAACACCAAGTGTTCTATGCACACAAATTCAGTACGGACAGATTGTGATTTGTCTTTGCATGACAAGGAATGCTCTATTTTCCTATCAGAGGCAGCTAGTTACTTGAACTTGATGCCATTTAAGCAAGCTAATAATATAAATGGTAAATAAGAGCTTATGAAGCAATTTGTCTCCACCCAAGCAAAATGAAGACACAAGATTTCACATAGCAGAGACCAGAACTAGTTGGAATTCAGGCTTAATTAATTGATTAATATAGAAAATCAATTATAAAAAAAAAATCTGACGTATAAGCAATGGTAGTGTCATCCGATCATTCATGTTTCCCAGGAGTGCGAAATATAAAACAAAGGACTTCAGCTGCATTTAGCAAAAATGTGGTTGTTGACTGAAACTCACCTTGGTGTCTTGACCACATGGTATTTCACAATCTTTGCCTTACTCTGGTCTGGAGAAATCTCATCAGGAAAGAGTTTTGCAAGTTCCTTCATGGTAGCATCAATGATTTCTGAGTCACTACGTGAGATCCATTCTTCTGCTGGGGCAAAAACCAACTCTAGCATGGACTTGTTTGGGTCATAATATTCCTGCAGAATTTAAGGAACCATTAACTTGCTACTTTCACTTAGTAACTGAGCACAAACTTAATGCACTACCCTCTACTTACTGTGCAAGATAAGTTGAATGCAAGAAACTAAGTGAATTTTTTGCAGTGCATTACAGATATCCATATTTAATCCTTATGATTTTCAAAAAAGTACTGGCAAAAGGTCAACCTTTCTAGCGGGAACTTATTTTGTAGTTGGTGTAATTCTTGAACATGTCTAATAATAGCTGTGCCCTCAATCGGTTCCATTTTCATAATATGCATGTGTTTCATTACAGGATCGACATTTTTTAACTAGCTCCATTATCATGTTATCTTAATATCAAGAAACGCTATATCAATTCAGCTGTAGCAAGTTCGTCCAGTGTTGGTAAACAAAAACTAATGCTGATGTTGGTAATTGTCATATATGGTCAACACATCATTCATTTGCAAAAATATCAAGAGCTAATAGTGGACAGGCCCAAGTTATTTATTTACTTCTTATTCCTACAAACAAATGGACTACTCAATATTAGAGCTCAATGATTATGTTTAATTTGGATCTTTAGACCTTATTTGGATAAATTTGTGGAAGTATTTCATAGATGGTATTTTGATTTATCCAAAGGGTGAGGCTGAACATGAAGAATGACAGTCTCCAAAGTCCACAACAAACTAGCAGAAACAGATAAGTGTACAATGCATGCATAACTAATTGATATCCATGTGCATTTTTTGGATCTTGGATTAAAGGAAGCAGAGGGGAAAACTAAAGTTAACCAGAGAGAAGTAATTACCTTGCATGTGACAGACATGTCAGCATACACACTTAGAAGAGGACTTCTGGAAGATGAAAGGAACAGTGTAAGAGAGAGCTACAGATGAGAGATGACAAGGTAACCTTTAAACATGTTTGATGAATGCAAGGAAAAACATATTACAGGAGAACCCTTCTTCCCTTCTTCAGTACTTGACAAAGCATTTCAACAAAAACAACAATGACAACAGCAATGTTGGAGCTGATGAGGTATAGTCTTATGAATTCTTTAATATAAAATGCCATGAGAATTTTTATCATAAGGAACTATGTCCAAACGAATTTGAATAGAAAACCCATCTCGAGCAGCTAGCACCACTTTAGCAGAGGCAATTTAATATCATTCATAGTAGCACTTTGGCATTTTTTAAGTGAAACTTTTCCTCAGTTTGACAGAGGAATAGTGGTCATATTCAAGTTTGCAAATCTGCATTTTCTGAAGGGAAATTTTTTCCTTTAAAACAACTGATGTAGAAAGTCAAAGGAAAAGAAAAAAACTAGAGATATAGATTACAGCTACTAAAAGCTGTTAGGTCCTGAAAAGACTAAAAGAACGCATAAGAGGATTGCAAAACCAAGCAAATAAAGGAAACAATGACTGAAAAAGGTTACCTGCTGAATAGAAGGTGATCATATGTATTCTTCAGTTTCCGGTCAAACCTGCGAAAGAGGATCTATATATAGTTCAAGCAGTAAACAAATAAAAGAGCTGCCGTCATCTCAGAAGAATTCAGGACCTCACACACCTTAAATCCAAAATTCCCTTGTAATATACATGATACGAATTAAAGTACTTATCCAACAGGAGCAAACAAACAAGAAGACATTCTTAAAATCCAGGTCATTCTCACAAAATTCAGTGTGGGACACATTTATGCCATTACAGAATAAAAAACTACCCTGTGGGTAAATATTTACTCCTTCAGTTCCCCTGAGATCTAGCAGCTGAATTAACTGGATATACACCTTTTTATGCTTGACATATATGAAACATCAACGTATAAAAATTCCACAAATGCAAGTACGACAAGAGGAGGGATGAGGTGAGGGAAATAAGAGGGACCATAGAAGGGTATGATTATTCAAAACAAAAGGAAATCTAACACTGACCATATATGGACGTTAATGACAGGGACTCCAACTAATTTCTCCAATCTCTGGAAGTATGGAATCTCTTTCCAGGTTTCAGGTAAAAGAAGCTTCAGGATATCAACTGGAAGAGACAAGATTCAGTAATTACCATTGTGTTACCTTTTTACTCAAGTATTCTAGGCCAGAAACAAAGTAATTTAGAACATTGAGAAACCTGGTGTAGCAAATACATAGACATCTCCTTCAATTGCATTGCCGTCATTTAGTATACAACTTTTCACAGTGCCGTCATCATTGAGATCTATTCTTTTGATTCGTGAATTTAGTCGAACTTCACCACCTAGAGATTCGATGTGACTAACAATTGGCATACATAGCCGTTCTGGGGGGTTGCCATCTAAGAATGCCATCTTTGAGCCATGCTTCTCCTGTTTTATGAATCCATGCATTTTGAATAAGATAGTGTATCATTGCAAGGAAATATTTTCCTTCATTCTTGAGAAACATTCCACTTTAGACTTTGAGTGAATCAAACACAAGTGGAACATACACAAGATAAATATTAATAAAAAAAGAAACTCTTGTTCAAGACAACAGCACCTGCATAAAATCTTGGAGATCCATTACTCTATTTACTAACCAAAGACAATTTACAAGGACATGTTAAGGAATACAAGGTCTGATCCACCAAGAGTGATTGAACGAAAGTAAGCTGTTGTATAAGCCATTCAAATGTAAACAACTCATTGCTCCAACCATCTAGAGTAATTCAGATGTTTCTTTCTTGTGTCCCACCAATACTAGTACAAAGATTGCGTTCAGGTACAAAGCTTGAGTTCAGCTTTGGGACAAATATATTCCTTTTGCATGCAAAGATTTATTAAGAAGTAACACTCTTGCCACTGCTCCACATCAGTCTTAAATAAGCTATGATAGTTTTGGTAGAAATCACTAATATTCCTCAAATGTTTATTAATGATGCCGCAATAAAATGAATAAAATTTAGAAGTCTAAATCAAATGGATTGGAAGAAGAAAAATAGTTAGAGAACCTGAAGGAATCGATTCAGAGCAATCAATATGCATTGCATCGAAAGCTCATCTGGGTTGATGAAGTTCAGTGCCTTTGACATGGCAATAAACACCTCTTCTGTCACTCGTTCAGGAACTCCCTGAGAAGCCAAACCATAAAACCTTTATCTTACTTCTATTTCGCATACACAAATTTGAGTATTTAGTTACTGCACATGTGCACATGACTCAGCTTAGAAAGTACAGCAAATATGAAGAATCCCATTTCAAGTATCAATTACAGAAATCACATATAAACCATGACCAGCCATTCAGCTGTAGTGATAATTAGGCTCCTATCTACAATCACATGATTGAAAGAATGAAGCCTTTATTGAGCCAACCACAAGCTAAGCTTTCAAATGACATTTATATCTCTAAATTATATTTTGGTGATATAACTGCATGACTTGCCACTTGGCAGAGTAGGATGCGTTCTCTGACAGAACAAACATACAACGAAAGACACTAGAACTTCATAATTTTGTATTAAGGTTGACATTCTGTTGGCACAACTTGCCTATATTTTTCCTCTCCTATTTGGATCATCAAACAAAAATAGCAAGCCATTGGCAATCCTTTCTTTTCATTTTTCTTAGATTTATATCCATTGCATTTTACATAAAAGCATGTACAAAATGGAAGTCAGGCATTAGAGCTGTCAGCTGAAACTTGTTGGGAGAATAAAGTCTCAAGGCTAATATGTTGCATTTGAATCAGCCATATTAGTTGTTGCCGTGACTAAAAAAGAAATCATTAGAGCATTAAATTGACAGATATAACTTCCTTCCAAATTTGAATTTCTACAAATTTGAAAAGCCAAGTCAAGCAGAATCCCTAAACCATTGGTGGGCCCAAAATACGTTTTTTCTGTTCTAATTTTTGTAGCTGTGCAATAACTCATATCTTGAAGAAAAAACTTGCCTTCATATTAGTTCATCATCAAGTCCAAAGTTCTTAAGGCAGTTTTTCAGGTTGGGTCACTTAGATGGCTAGAGCTCACAACCAATCATTTGTATAAGCTTAACAACTTAGTTATTCATGTAATGGTAGTCATCGGCAAGATACATTCATGCAGTTAACCAAATATAGTTTGATGAGGATAACAGCCAGACCTGCTGTTTCATCCAATCCTTTACAGTTAAACCATCTTGAGCTTCAACATAAGCTTGTCCACCTATCATCGCTGGCAGAAGTCCTTTTGCAAATTTGACTTTCTCTGGCCATGTCAGCATTTCATTGTTCTTCAAAATAGCCCATATCCCTGTTTATTACGTTACTGACTGCATATCAGATGGAAGTTATGATTTCAACCTTCAAACATATGATATGAATACTGAAGTCAGGTGTATGTAGAACAGGCTCCATTTATATACAAATAATGAAGGGTAACAAAATTCTTAGTCTTCATGGCTAACTCGGAACAAGGTGGCTGACAACCAGACAGAACATATGTATTCCGCACCACACAACAGCACCAACTGGAAAGAATGGAGTTGGTCAAGTGAATCAAAAGTAGGGAATGCAAGTCTTTTACCATTAAATGGTGCAGGAAGAACTTCTGGAAAATCAAATCGACTGAACTCTCCTGGTTTCTTTGGCATGGCAAATATCATAGAATGCTCTTTCCATTGAAGCCTGTCATCAATGCCAAGCTCCCCGAACAGATTCTGTATATTTGGGTAAGCCCCAACTGGCCAGAAAAGAAAACATTAAATATTGTCAAACAATTGATAGTATAGGAAATAGTGTTGCTGCTATCCAATTATTTTTCTAGTAGGACTCATGGAAACTATTTTTCTAGTATGACTCATGGAAAATGTCATAAATTCGTAGAGCTACAGATTTCATAAACCCGATCTATGTATAATTACCCAAGAAATAGAATGCATAATCACAAAATAACAAACAAATGGTTTCAATAAATCAGTTATGAATAAAACAGGAAAAAAGAACTTTATCTTACAAAATATGTGTAAGCCTGTCTCGTACCAATCCCCATCATTATCTTTCCAAGCTGCAACCTGCGGAAAATAAAAGAAAGCTCTAAACTCTGCAGCAGAGAAATGAGAGAAAATCTTGAATCTCAAAATAGAGTAGCGCAGAAACCTTTCCACCTAAAACATCTCTTGCTTCCAGTAATAGAGGTTTGTGGCCTGCATCTGCCAGATATTTTGCAGTTGATAAACCAGCCAAGCCTGCAAATATATGTCCATTATGAGTCTACTACAATTGGAAAAAGTAAAACTTGCATGTGAAATGGATGATAAGAAAGGAGACAAATAACCATCAAAGTATTTGCAAACATCATATCAATGTTAAAAGCACATTACAAACTAAGAACTCATGGATAGAGCCTTGGACCAAACACAAGGTTTTGGCCTTTATATGATTACCTGCGCCTGCAATAACAACTTTCAATGGCTTTGCCGGGCGAGGAGCACCACGAAATGTTGAAGAAAGGGAAGCAGCCTCCAGGAAGTTAACAGTGTTTTCAAGTTCCGGTCTTGGATAGTCCATGCAAACCACCTTCGCTCACAGGGAGCATGAAGATTAATCTTTCAAAAAAATAAACAGAAAAAAAGGAGCTCCATAAATCCAAAACAACGTAATTCAAGACCAACCTTCAATGGAGTTGCAACCTTTCCTAGCCTCCTCATAACAGCTTTTGCACAAGGAAGTCTCACAATTCCTCCCATGGACTCATTGCCCTTAAACGATAGCCCACTCCTTACGCCTACCAAGTTACTCGGGTTGCTCATGATTGCCGCAGAAGAGCTCCCGAAAACACTCATTTCGATAAACCCAATATCTAATTTTCAATTGCCAACACAATTCAAGAAGCAACTCAAGAAATAATTACAGCAAACCCAGTTACAACCAGTAGAAACAGCTAAAAATATCAGCTTTTTTTTTTTTAAAGTAAAGATAAAAAGAAACTTGGTTCAGTGACCTTTCTGAACAGTACCTAATGCAAATTTTAGTACATCATGTGATTTCAAAAGGCAAGAAACAGGTCTATCACAGAAACGATTGATTCAGAGCCCATAGTTAGAAGCTGAAATTTAATTCAGAGAGGAGGAATCCAATCGATTCAGAGCTTCTATGAGCTTTCTCGGAAGTATGAAAGATAACAGCAAAGATAACAGCAGCCTGGGCAATAAGGCATGGCAAAAATGGGTGACTTTGAGTTGGAGAGAGAGCATTGTCCTTTTCTCGTGGTTTGGTCGGCCCTCAAAGACCGGGGCAGTTGTGTTTTGGCTGATTGCGCTAGCTTGAGTTTGGCTGCGTTAAAAAGAATATCCTTTCCTGCCCTGCGAACTACTTTACATATATTGACTTATTGAGTAATTTAAGGCATTTATCACCGTAAATTTTACTACTTAATAAAATGAAAACATATATAGTTTTCTTTTTAATTTAATTTCTCCAAGAAAATGGAATGCATCCTTTTTTCATTGTACTAACAAGATTGGAACATTTACACGTTTTTTAAAGTTTTTAACATGCAATTAATTTTACTACCATCATTTAAACTCTAACTACATAAAATTTAAAGGAAATATTTTTAATCATTATTTAAAGTTTCGCTACATAAAATCTAAAAAGATTTTTTTTTTAACTTTAGGTTCAGAGAAGGAGCAATTGTTTAGCTCGGCAATGATGGATAATACCCTTACTTAGGCTCTGGTTCTACAACAAAAGCAAGGTTACTACTGCTATGCATCCTCTGGCAAAGTTACATACATAGTCCCTTTTTTATTTGTCCTTAACGGGTCACAACTTTAGTCATACTAAAGTCTAACTTCTAAATGGGTTCTTTCTTTAGTATTTATGAATATCAGTGGAAAAAAATACTTCCTCCATCCAGGGTTGTTTGAAACGTCTCAATTTAGCACAAAATTTAAGGCAGCCTCACTTTTTACCATTGCTTCCAGTTTTGCCCTTTGTCTTCTCTGCCATTTTAGCCTCACTTTTGGCCAAACTTGTCTCCATCTCCATTTTGGTATCCTTTGGCCAAACCTTCAAAAATCAAGCACCCAATGATTCATTGCTTCTAGTTCCTGTCCCAGTCCCTGTCACGGCATGCATAGGTCGATCGAAACAACCAAAGGTGGGGGAGGACAACAATTTGCCTTGAAATGCCATCGCAAATAATTTGACTTGACTTGTCGTCACTTCATCGCCTCCATCCGTTGCTTCTATCCATTGCCTATCTCCGCCATCGAATCGTCTTCTATCTTCACCATCGAATTGCCGTCCATCGCGTCGTCACCTATCTCTGCCATCGAATTGCCATCTATTGCCTTGTCACTTATTACCGTTGAATTGCCTTCTATCTCCACCATCAAATCATCATCGGATTGTCTTTGGCTGCCGTTGGAATCTCCGCCAGAATAGTAGTCGGATGAAAGAAAAAGTAAGAGTATAGATGAAATGGCGAGATATATGTATATATGTATATATATGTTAAAATGGAGTATAATGGTAAATGGGAAGAGAAAATTTTACTAAATAAAGAAATGTTTCAAAGAATTTAGGATGACCTAAAAGGAGAATATCGCAAAGAATGTAGGACAGAAAGAATAGTATACAAGGCCTATTCTTATTTTTTATAAATAAGTCTAAGAATTTTTAATTGAAATAAAGAAAAAAATTTAAAAATTATTTTTGTATGGAATAATTGAAATGTAGCACTTGAAATTTCAAATACTTACAAATCAATCCTAAAATTTTAAAAAAATTTACAAATAGTCCTTGAAAAATTTACATATTTGGTCCCTGAACTTGCAAAATAGTTCTTACAAATGACATTCTTAGTCCCTAAAATTTTATAATATTTTACAAGATAAGTTTTGAAGGCCACATTTTAGTCATTGTGATGAAAGTTTAAAGGGTACAATAATAATCTAGCATAATATAGCCTTTTGGGAGGGAATGAGAGAGCATGAGAAAATACAAAAAGGGTCTTGATGCTGTGAAGAAGGATGGACTAATTTACTGACAAATAGGTTAACAAGGTCAATTGCTTCACCACTTCACTCTTTTTTATGAACTTCCCGGAAAGGTTGGGGAACCAGTGAACCATAGCTAGTACTCCAAAGGTTTGGTATGGTACTTGATGTGTATGTGGCAAAGAAGGGGATCATCTTGGGTCTGAGACTTGGATTTGTGAGATTTAAGATTGTGGAGAAAGGATTGTTGATCAGCTACTTGACGGGATGGGGGGCAAGGATGGATCGTTTGCATTGCTGTTCTACCACTCAAGCGGGGTAATTTTGGAATCATAAAAAATGGATCTTGAATGACCCGCAAACTTATCCAACCCAATCCAATTTTAACACATTAACGTGGTTGCGTGCTTGCAAAATGAATTGGCCCTTAGATGTTAAAACTGTGATGATTCCATGAGAATTCTTCTTTTTTTTCCCCAATATATATAATTTTTCAAATCTTGTTATGAATCCCAAATATATTTAGTTAAATCCATGGAATTAAATACCCTAGAATACAACGCGGTATACCGCATACCACTAAGCAGTACACGTTACAAATGTTTTCATACTTTGTCATCTTATCGTGTGGTATATCTTGGTATTTCACAATATTTCACATATTGCTCACTTTTTATATATATTTTGTCCAAAAACCATTGTATACTGCAAATACAGCAAGGTGTGTACCGTGGTATTTTATTTTTTGTGGATGTGTGTAAGATTTTTTTTTGTCATTTTACATCAAAATATCATAAATGTATAAAATATTAAAATATAATTAATACACATATCATAAAATAAATATTTATTTTTATTCTTTTGGTTACTTTTCTTAGTTAACATAAAAATTTAATGGTTATTTTGAGCCACCTAGAAACTTAATGTGGTATTAGAAAATGTATTGTTATTATTAAAGTATTGTTTTTTTCTCTTATATCAATAAATTAGATTTTTTTAGTATTATTTATTTTGCTCTATATATAACATTTTTTATATTTTTTGTATTAAAAAAATATCTTCTATCATATATATGTTATTTATATTTAACAAATTATGTTGAAAAAATTTAGAATACAAATAAAATGTGTAAAAAAATTATTGAATTTATATCATCTTAAAATAATATTCTAACATTTATCCTTTTATGAAAATGGTAATAGTATGCAGAGCACGATATATCATATGATATACCTTAAAAATTTATGATGCAATATACCTAATAGTAATAGTATTTAACATCTTGGTTAAACCTATGTTCTGCAATTTGGGTGCACTATGAAGAAGAAGATGATGGTGATGCTGACCTGACGTTTTATTTATTTTGGATGATTCCGGTTTGCCACCTCTTTATCTTCTTTCTCATCCAAGTAGAGGTGGGAACTGGTTCAGCCCGGGCCCAACCGATCCTGGTCCTGGGTTACGAGGACCGGGCTCGGCCCGGTTGCAGGTGGGGTGGTCCCAAGTCGGGTTCGGGGCAGGGGCGGGGCGGGTTTGGAGTTTTGTTTTTAAATAAATTAGAAACATAATTAATTATATATGTCATAAATATTTTTAAGAAAAAATACCACATCTGGTGTAAGTTTTATTAAGTTAAAAAACCAAACGGCACTTACAACTAATCAGAATGGGCCTTACATTTTAAAATGGCAAAAACATTCTGAAAATGATGAATAATAGAAACCTATGATCTGTGCTGAACAACATAATCAAATTAAATACAAACTACATGTATGATTGAAAAAAAAAAAATCAAGTCTCCATATCGGATATTACCTCCTCATCCGAACTCTTTTGGTCTTGCTGCCGGAGTGCTGCGATGCCCCAATCTCGGTTGCACACACATACTTCTACCGCGTCGGGTGTCAATCTTGATCGTTTCTCTGATATCATCCGTTTTTCGGCACTAAATGCTGCCTCGGATGAGACGGTCGATACTAGAACGACAAAAATTTCCTATGCGATTATCGATAAGATCGAAAACCTTGATTTCTTTTGTTTCCACCACTCCAAGATATCGAGGTCGCTTACCTCGAACGATGTGTTGAGATAGTCAACGACCTCAACTAATCTCGATGTCGTCGGTTGGTGTTGTTTGAGCATTTGAAGGGCCGAGTTGAATCGTGAGGAGATTGATATCCTTGGAGGCTCGGTTTGAGGAGCTTTGGATCTTACCTTATCCGAATGCCGCTCATAATATAACTTGTATAAAGAATGCAAGTACTCAGAAGCAGTAGCAGACATATCAAAAACATTTATATGAGACATTTCTAAATAAGTATGAAAAATTCATTCAAGCAATGTTGTTGTGCCCGTTAATTTGACATATGGGTCAAGTAAGAAAGCGACTAAAAAGATAGATGGAATGTTTTCGAAATACTGAAGTCACTTAGCCCGCATGGCTTCGACAGTCGATATTAACAACTCATCATCTTTAAACTGATGTAAAGCATATGTAATGTTCACTAAATGAAACAAAACTTGATGAATGGTTGGGCAGTAAACACCAAAGAAAAATTCAGTTGCCTTGTAAAAAAACTTAAGCAATTCACCGGTTTTGGAACATTTCTCCCAAACTTCAGTCGTAAGAAATTCACAACCCATTTTTAAATTCATGAAATGTGACAACAAATTTGCATACGGTAATGCATCTTGCAACATCAAATATGTGGAGTTCCAGCGGGTTGGGCAATCCAATTTAAACCGTTTTCAAGAAAATGGTTTTTGATTTTCAATACAAAAGCTTTTAAATTCACGAAAAACAGCAGGTCTGGACATCAAATATTTCAATGAGTTTCGAATAGGCAGAATTTCATTTTGGAGAACTTCTAAACCCTTTTGCACACAAATGTTCAAAATATGACACATGCATCTAACGTGAAAGAATGCACCGTTGAGAGGTGGTTTTAAGTTTTGACTCAAAAGACAAGCGGCAACATCATTATTTGAAGCATTATCAAATGAAATGCATAGGACTTTATCAGTACAAAAATAATCACGTAAAGTTTCTAAGATGCAATTGAATATTTGATAACCAGTATGATCTGTTTCAATAACCTTAAATGACAAAATTCATTTTTACATTATCCAATCAGAATCAATCCAATGAGAAGTAACACAATAGAATGATTGACCTATAGGTGATGTCCACATATCAGAAGTAAATGTCACACAATGATCAAGAGCAAAAAAATAGGCTTGCAAATTTGATTTTCCGGCTTCAAATTGTCTAAAACTTTCTTTCCTAGCGGTTTTCCTAGATACTTTTTTAAATGCAGGATTTAATTGTGATTTTATCCAAGATTCTAGGTGAACATCTTCATATTGTGAAAAAGGTTTTTCGGTAAACATCATCCAATTTACCATACTTTCTCTACAAGATTGTTTGTTAAAATGAAATAGACCTGGCCCGCCGGTGCCGGTTGTAGAGACCCAAGTTATGTTCGTCCTCCAGAACTAGTCCCGACACTGGGGAGGACATTAGGATGTTGATTTTCAATATGCCGCTTCAACGTTCCAGTGCCGAAATTCTTTTTATGCACCAATTTTTTTCCTGCAATATTTGCATTTCCCGTACCTCGACTCCTCCGTCATATATGAGCTCATAATGCTCCCAAACCCAAGCAGTTAGTCTCTTGGATTTATCTTGTACTTGGGTTTCACTACTAAAAAAACTAAGTTTTCCAACGGCCTAACTTCCAACGGTCTGACCATTGGAGAATATCCAACGGCTTAAGCCGTTGGAGAAAGAAGAAAAAACGTTAAAATGAAGAAATTGAAAATAGGATGTCTTTCCAACGGCTGAAGCCGTTGGAAGTAAGCCAATGCAGTCTGAAATTGTTTCCAACGGCCTTGGCCGTTGGAAAAGCCGCAACTAAGTTTTGAAATGAAGTCTGAAATTTTTAAACTTGAAATATTTCCAACGGCCTAAGCCGTTGGAAAATGAGGTACATAATGAAGCGGGATTTGAATTTTGAAAAATTTGAAATTTTATTATTTCCAACGGCTTTGGCCGTTGGAAAAAGATTAAGCACCAGATTTCAAAATTTTTGGAAATTTTAAGTTTTCCAACGGCCTTGTTGGAAGATTAAGCACCAGATTCAAAATTTTTGGAAATTTTAATTTCAACGTTTTCCAACGGCCTAGGCCGTTGGTAAAGTGTAAATTTTAAAACGCACCATTTGCAGTTGAAATTGGTAAAGTGCTGGGAATTATTTCCAACGGCTTAGGCCGTTGGAAAAGTGGACTTCAAAAAACGCACCGTATAAATAATTCAGTTCCAACGGCTAAGGCCGTTGGAAAATTGGCAATAAATTCGGCCCCCCCTCCAGCTCGCGGCATCGTCTTCTTCCTCCATCCGTTTTCGCTCTGTTTTCCTTCCTTCCCTCTCGCTCTCTCCACACACACACACAGCACTTTGTGAAGTGTCCCAGGGCCTGATTAACGTCGCTCGGAGGCTGATTTCTTGGATCTGGTGGTCTAAGTGGCAGATCTGTAGGTAAGTGTGAATATTTTTTGTTTTGTTTGTTTCGATTTTCATGGTTTTTGGTTTATTAAATCTAATGGGTGTAATTTTTTACTTGTTGTAGCAGATTAGAAGAAAGAAAGAACGCATTTGAAGGAAGGATTTTAAGGTATTTTGCGTTTATTACGTATTTTTATAATTTTTTACATTATTTATCCGAAAAATGCTTGAAATATTTGTTATGTGATTTTAAGTGGTTCATGGTTTGATGTGAAGATTTGGTAGAACACCCATTAGAATTTTTAATTTTTACCCATTTTGTTAATTTTTTTATTATTTTCCAGTTTTTAGGATTAATTTTATAGTTTAAGTTTAATTTTACAGTTAAAGTTTAATTACTAATATTTAGCTGGGAATATGTTTATAAGGATTTTAGTTTTAGAATTAGTAGAAACGTTGAAAGTATTTATAATTAACTAAATTTGTTTGATTAAAATTTACCTTTAATAAAATATGTGTCAATAATAAGAATTTTAATAACAAAAATAATAATAATAGTATTATGAATAATACTAATAGTAATAACAGTAATAAACAAAATAATAATTATACTAAGAGTAGTAGTACAATAATAATAATAATAGCTGAAATAATAATAATAATAATTATAATAATAATAAAAATAGTTATGGTAATATTAATAATACTATGTAACAATAATGATTAAAATAGTAATTATTATACAAAGGTACGAGCTACAATAATCATAATAATGATATTAATTAAAGTAATCATAATAATAATTATAATAATAATTTAGGTAAGTTGAAGTATACTCAGAGTAGTACTTAATAATAATTTCAGTAATAATAATAATACTAATAAGTAATTTAGTAATTATTATAGTAAGAGAAGTTATATAATGATAATAATAATAATAATAATAATAATAATAATAATAATAATTGTAATACATAATAGTATAATAATAATAATAATAATAATAATAATATAATAATTATAGTAGATAATTATTATTATAATACAAGTAATAATAATAATACTAATAAATATAGTAATAATAATTTCAATAATTATTATTATTCGAAGAGAAAGATGCAAATAAGAATAATATTATTATTAATAATTATTATTATTATTATACTTACAATAATTACTATTATAGTAAGAGTGGTAGTAGTAATAATAATAATACTAATTATATTTATAATTATAATACTAATATTATTGTAATAATAATATTAATAATAATAATAATTATTATTATTATAATTAATAAAATAATTACTATTATACTAAGAGTGGTAGTAGTAATAATAATAGTAACAATAATCATAATAATGGCTAATTAAAATAATTATTATGAAACTTAGAATACTATAATAATAATTATTATAATAATTATTTAAATAATTATGTATGGTTGGAAGATAACAAAGACAATAATAATATGACTACGAATAATAATAATAAATATTTTAATAATAATAATCATAATAATAAACCCAACAAGATTTGTCGCAATAATAGTTATCTATACTATGGATGGAATGCCTTATTATGTTATGTATATTTTGGAGTTATTAATATTTGGTGTTGAATTTGCTCTCGGATTTTATGTGCATAATAAGTATGACACATGAAAAACTATATTTTCAAAATTTGAAAGATGTGGCCTTCTTGGCTAACATGCATTAGAATGCCACACTTGTTGAACTCACACACCCTAAACACTTAAGTATAAAAGTGTCTATCCCTTGCTGTTGTTGCATGTAACCTCATCAGCCTGTCCTTGAAATGCAAGTAATTGACTATAACAAGTGGACTTACCCTCCCAGGCCTTAGCCTCATGAATAATGGATTAAATCAAGTAAAAGAAGTATGGCGGAGCCATAAAGAAGTAAACCACTATAGCTGTGTTAGAGGTACCTAGATGATAGTTCTTAGAAGTATAGATGAGTAGTAGTAAAAATATTAATTTTAATTCAGTGAAATATTAATGCATCATAATATGTTGGCTATTAATATATAATTTCCATTGGTAGGACTCCATGGAACAAGAACGTAGTTAGATGTATAGTAGTCATTATTTACCTGGGCGAGTTGAGTACAAGGAGGAGTGGGAGACAGGGGTTGAGCAGTTCATAACATTTGCTTGTAGTAATCCAGGTCATATGGATGGGAACAAAATACGTTGCCCATGTAGGAGATGTAAAAATTTGAGGTTTAAGGATTGTGATGATGTTAGAGTGTATCTATATAAATGGGGATTCATGCCTTATTACACTAACTGGACAGCTCATGGGGAGCCGTTTAAGGACCCGTCTGATCAGCCGTTTGATAATTGTGGTTGGTATGAGCATGCTGAGTGTAGTTCACATGTAAACCCATATGTTCGAATGATATTTGATGCAGTTGGACCAAGTTCCCATCAGAATTTTACTGAAGTCGATGAACAACCTAATGAAGGTTTTAGACGGTTTTCTGATTTATTGTACTCGGCGACTACACCTCTTTGGGATGGATGTGAGATGCATTCTGACCTATCTGCTGCAGTTCGTTTGTTAAACCTTAAAGCAGAATATCATATAAAAAGAGGGTGTTATGATGGTATTGCGACCTTGATGAAAGAGACACAGCCAAGTGACAGCAAGATGCCGTCGAATTGGTATGAGACGAAGAAATTAGTTTCACAACTTGGTCTTGCGCATCTAAAAATTGATGCTTGTGTTAACGACTGCATGTTGTTTTGGAATAATGATAAAGATGCTACACACTGCAAGTTTTGTGGTGAATCTCGGTTTAAGCCGAGAAAATGTGGACGGGGTAAAGATAGAGCAAGAAAGACCATGCACCATTTACCACTAACTCCTCGTCTTCAGCGACTATATGCTTCACTTTCAACTGCAGAGCACATGAGGTGGCACAGTGAGCATCGATCCGAGCCAAATGTTTTAAAACATCCTTCAGATGGGGAAGCATGGAAACATTTTGATTCCACTTACCCGTGGTTTGCCGCAGAGCCCCGAAATGTTCGCCTTGGTCTATGTTCTGATGGTTTCGTTCCGTTTGGAAACTCTGGTAAACAATATTCATGTTGGCCGGTCATCGTAACGCCGTATAATTTGCCACCTTGGATGTGCATGAAGAAACCATATATGTTTTTGACTTCATTGATACCGGGCCCTCGGAGTCCACGTCAGAACATTGACGTCTATTTACAACCTCTTATCCATGAATTGAATCAGTTGTGGGAAGATGGTGTCCAAACATGGGATGTATCACTTAAACAGAATTTTCAGCTCCGTGCTTCAGTTTTGTGGACCATCAATGACTTCCCGGCTTATGGGATGTTGTCAGGTTGGATGACTCATGGGAGATTATCTTGCCCTATATGCATGGACCAAAGTAAAGCCTTCCAGCTTGAGAACGGGAGGAAAACTTCCTTCTTTGATTGTCATCGACAATTTCTCGAGCTGGATCACCCTTATAGAAGAAACAGAGTTGCCTTTAAGAAAGGAAAAATTGAAAAATCGTTGCCTCCTGAGCGTCTTCCGCCTGAAACAATATTTGAACGAATCTCAAATTTGCCATCTGTTGTTCAGAATGGAGAGGTTTTAACCATACCAGGTTATGGTAGAACGCATAATTGGTCAAAAAGAAGTATTTTCTGGGAGTTGCCTTACTGGAAGAATAATTTAATCCGCCATAATTTGGATGTGATGCATATAGAGAAGAATGTGTTTGACAATATATGGAATACAGTGATGGATGTGAGGAACAAAACTAAAGACAACATGAAGGCTCGTAAGGACATTGAGATGTTGTGTAGTCGATCAGAGCTAAATTTAATTCCTCAAGCCGACGGTCGAGCATTTAAACCCAAAGCAACTTTTACACTAAACACACATCAAAGAGCTGATGTGCTCAATTGGGTTAAAACACTTAGACTCCCAGACGGGTATGCATCAAACCTTGGGAGGTGTATTGACAGTAATGTAAGTCATATGTCTAGTATGACAAGTCATGATTGTCATGTATGATGCAGAGACTCCTCCCAATAGCCCTTGAAGCGATACCTGAAAATATCTGGAAACCGTTGACTGAGTTAAGTTAATTCTTCCGTGATTTATGCTCTCTAGAGTTAGATGTGAATCACATGGTCGACTTAGAAGCAAATATTCCTGTAATTCTCTGCAAGTTGGAAAGAATTTTTTTCACCTGCTTTTTTCGATTTGATGGAACATTTGCCGGTTCACCTACCTTATGAAGCCAGGGTTGGAGGACCCGTTCAGTATAGGTGGATGTACAAGTTTGAGCGTTGTATGCATGACCTAAAAATGAAGGTATCAAATAAGGCTCATGTAGAAGGTTCAATTTGTGAAGCATATCTAATTGAGGAGACCTCAACATTTTGCTCACATTACTTTGAATCTCATATTCCACATATGGCTACTAGAGTACCTCGTAATGATGATGGCGAACAAAGACAATATGATGAATCGGTGTGGTCTATCTTTAGATACCCGGGTCGTCCATATGGTGTCTCGAGATATCGATATCTTGATGACAATGAATTGAGGGTTGCTACTGCATATGTCTTACTGAATTGTAAGGAGGTGAAGACGTACCTCGAGTAAGTGCCATAACACATATTTCCTTTATATATTCTACTATAATAATAATACTTTTTCTTCCTTTATACACTTTAATAATCTAGGTTTATGCTAAACGACCTCTATGTATATCTTCTAGTTTGTTTGTTGACGAAGTGCGTATGCATGCACCAAATATAGCAATGTCGGACCTGGATGTCTACATTGAGAATAACTTTGGTACATGGCTTAGAAACTATGTAAGTTACCTACACTTTCAGCTACTGTCATATTTTGCTTCTCAAGGGAAAGAAATATTCATAAAATTTATGATATGTAACTAGGTGAATGATGTGCGCAACAATATCACGGGCCGCTTTTTGTGGGATGTTGCGTGCGGGCCATCACGTTGTGTCGA
This sequence comes from Aquilaria sinensis, assembly GCA_005392925.1. Taxonomy (NCBI): domain Eukaryota; kingdom Viridiplantae; phylum Streptophyta; class Magnoliopsida; order Malvales; family Thymelaeaceae; genus Aquilaria; species Aquilaria sinensis. The sequence goes on from SMDT01000251.1 coordinate 60,630, forward strand.
GACTTGGCCTGTTTATTTCATAAATGGGTACAAGTTCCACATTAGCGACTGGGGTCGTGACAAAGCAACATTTAACAGTGGCGTGTGCATAAGGACTTCAGGATCAAGTGAGATTGAATGTGATTTTTATGGGGTGTTAGAAGAAATCATTCAACTTGAATATCCTGGATGGCCACAGAAACATGTTGTATTGTTTAGGTGTGCATGGTTTGACCCTACTCCAGACCGTGGCACTCGGGTCCATAAACAATATGGTTTAGTTGAGGTTCGTGATGGTCGCCGATATGGGAAGTTTGACCCGTTCATTCTTGCCTCCCAAGCTGATCAAGTTTACTACACCCATTACCCAACAAAGTCACGTGAAAAAACAGGGTGGTTAGCCGTTTTGAAAATCAAACCTAGACGCATCGTTCATTATAATGTTAATGACATCGATGATGCATTTCAGGAAGATTTTGAAGGTGGCCTGAACAATCCACCCATAATTATGGATGACCCAATCGAGAATTTAGCTGAAACAGGAGTGGGGGAAGCTGTAGACGATGACATGACGAACAGGGAAGAAACTTTGGAACATGACGATGAATCTGAGGAAGAAGACGCCATTGAAGCAAGTGATGAAGAAGATGAATTTGAATCTGAGGAAACTGAGAATAGCGATTCAGAGGCAGGATCTGAGGACGATGACGTCCATTGACTTTCATGTTAACGTGCAATTACTTATAAAATGTAATGTGAACGTGGAATAATTTATAATCATAATATGACTACGTCTAAATTGACTGTGATGGGTGCATTTGCAAGATCAATACTATTGGCCATAAATAATATTTGTAAAATTTTGTAAGGTTTTTAATCAAATTACAGATGCCACCTAAAGGAGATGCGACGTATACACGTCGCCCAGGGAAAGGCCTATTTCAGCAGTTCAAAGAGGCGTTAGCAGAGCCACTTGCCAGACATGAAAGGGCAGGCCAATCACATTCCCGACATTCAGCTTCGCGGCCTATAATAGAAGAAGATGTTCTTCCACATCCCACAGAATGTCCTGATGATATTGGCATTCCTCCAGTCCGCCGTAGTGCTAGTCGATCGACTCCCGCACCTATACCTTCATCCGATGGAGGGAATTCCATTGGTCAGTCAGCGGTATCCGAAGCCCCGAATCAGGGTCGCTTACGGATCAGACCTCACGGTAACACGTAAGTAATGTATCATTTTAAACAAGAATAGTTTATGTTACATGCAGTTCATTTACTTCCAATGAAAACAATATTTATTGTATTCGAACATGCATTCCATATAGCTTCCTTCCATCAAGAGCAACACGGATGGTGACTAGATGCTTCACCACACACTTCAAGGGACATCATGATTGGACGAGCGCAAGCCCAACAGATATTCAGGCGTGGTGGCGCGTATTTGAGGTTTGCACTTAAAGTACACATTGAATTTTCAGCTTTACAAATCATGTAGATAACTATTAGACTCCTTATATTTTATTTTATGTCTAGGGTTTATGTGAGTGGGATCCAGCCCACCATAATGAGGTCTATCGCGTTTGGCATATGATGGCGGCTAATCATTACCGATCGACGCTGGGTGACATTCGCCGCGAGAAAAATCCTGCGAAACGGCGAGCACGGGCATCATTTATGACCGACGCACAGTATGCAGAAATTGAGGAATGGTGGGCTTCACCAGAGTTTCAGGAGAAATCGTCGAGGGCTAAGACAATACGATCATCATCATCGCAGTCGTCTAACTCCACTGGTGGATGCAGTGCTACTTATGCAAGAGGCTCAGTTTTAATTACTGAACACCGAGAGCAAATGGTAAACATTATGAACCTCTTTTACACATAATTTACCTTATTTATGGTGTAATAACTTTAATCTTACTAACAACCAATGTAGCGTGAAAAAGATCCAGAGAAGAGGGACCCTGGCTTGTTCAAGGTCATGCAGCAAACTCATAAGAAAAAGAGTGGGGAATACGTCAACAGGCATACTGAATAAGTGGGGTAATAATCATATTATATAAATTACCTTTTTACATACCAATAAGTATCGACTTACTAATAAACGAAGTTTTACCCTTATGAAGGTAAAGGTAACTGCTAAGATCGAGGAACAAACATAGCAAATGGAAGAGGAAGGCGTCACACATGACATTATGAGGTAGTGATAATGAGTGCAGCTGCTGGTGGAAGGAAGAAAGGGTGTGTATTTGGTCTTGGATCAGAACAACATGTTGTGCTTGGACGACGACGACCAGGGAATACTCTTGCAGCACATGTTGATGTCACTCAGACGCCGGAGTTCACTGAACAACATGTTGTGCGAGTTGAGCGAATGGTTGCAGAGCATACAGCACAACAAGCATCATATTATAAGTGGAAGTTGGAGCGATTGAAAAGGAGACAACGAGCGGAGTTGGAATACATATGTCAACGAGTTGGAATTCCTCCGCCCACGCATCTTGACAATGATATTGATGCCTCGGGATCCGATGAAGACTAGATCAGGTATATCACTTTACTTTGTGTGTTCATCAATAAACAAAAACTTTTTAGGAGAATGGAACTATGTAACTTCAAGTATGTATGTTTTTATGTGGATTTGTGACTATATTTGTGCCATGATTTTGTAATTTCAATTGTGTATGCTTTTATGTGGATATATAACTATATTTATGACATGATTCTGTAATTTCAATTGTGTATGTTTTTATTGAGATTTACAACTGCATTTATGTACGTGCACCCGTTCAGTATTTGATTACATACGATACAATAAATTTGAACCGCCTAAGCCGTTTGACGTTTAAAGAAAAGCATTGGAAATAGAACGGGAATATATAAAATATAAAAAACCTACTTTCCAACGGCTTTGGCAGTTGGAAAAATTTCCAATGGCCTTGGCAGTTGGAAAGCCAAATTTTCAAGAATTTTTCCAACGGCCTTGGCAGTTCCAACTGCCAAGGCCGTTGGAAATTAAAAAAAAAAAAATTAACAGCCGTTGGAAAATTTCCAACTGCTCAAATTCCAACGGCTAACAGTTGGAAATTCCAACGGCCCTCATTTTGGCCGTTGGAAAATTGACTTCCAACGGTGGGTTTTCCAATGTCTTATTTCCAATGGCCGTTGGAAAAAGTCTATTTTTTAGTAGTGTTTCCTCCACAGCGGGTCCATGACTTGTAGGCATCGGTTCTGTTGACGGATTCCCAGACGCCATCGCATTCAACTCTTTTACTTCATCATCGGATAATTGATCATCGAGACCCAAATCGTAATTCATCATATCGATTTCAGCATCATCGTCGTGCAACTCTTGAATTAAGATGTTTTGATCGGCGGGCCAAGAACGGCGATGGAACAAGGCTCGGAGGCCAGTGGTGCGGGAAGATAAACTCTCTGTCAACTTGCCCTTTCCTTTTGAAGTCATGACTCATGAACTAATAGTAGTGATTAATACAAAATTAAGAGGAGATTTTGAAGATATTAGGGAGAGATTAGTAAGAAATTTGGAACAGATTAAGAAAAAAAGGAGAATGCTTAAGAGAATATAATAGAGGAAGAAGAAAGATTGAGTGATTGTGTGATGATAGAGTGAAAATGGCATTGGTATTTATAGGGGAAGGAAAAAAATTATTTTGACCAAAAATTCCTTGAAATTTAGTTGTTGGGAGGGGTGAAAATGGAATTTTGGGGGCTAAAATGGAGCAGAAAACCGTTGAAGGGTTTGTTGTGTAATTAACCCATTTTTTAAATTTCTTTTGCAGGTTTCCATTGTGCGCAGGAGCCGTTGGGCACTAGGCCTAGTCTGGTCTAGTTTGGCGAGGTGGGACGGTCCGGGGCGAGGCAGTTCGCAGGTCGTTTCCTGGTCCGGGCCAATCCATTTTGCACCTCCTCCTTCTCTCGGACCCATGTTCGGCCCATATCTTTGCGGGCTTTGGCCGGGACGGGTTTGACCGGGTCGAGCCGGGGTTGACTTCCGGCCTGGTCCCAGTCGACCCGTCCTACCTTTACTTCCAAGGTAGTAGGAAGGTAGGATCATGAATTGCTACATTCATGTTTATAATGCTTTTGGCTTAGTTTGGGTAAAATCCAAATTTGGTCCCTTAACTATTCAATTTTTCCTAAAATAACCTCTTTTAACTCTAAAAATGACTATTAAGGTCTCTTAACTCAAACAACATATTCAATTTGAGTCCTATCCGTCAGTTGAGCTATTATTTTGGATGAAACTTGCCTATGTGACATTCATAATACCATGTGGGTTCATCTTTAACTAAAATGCGTGACCATTTTTGTACATAAATAAAATATTAAACACAAATTGACACAAACAAAAAAACAAAGGACACCAATTGTAAATAGTCCAACAGTTTATTCTTTCTCCCAGACTCTCTCTCTCGAACCTTCTGTGTTCTCGGCGTTGCCCGACATCGCCAGTAGAAAGGAAATCCATTCACCGGCAGAGAGAAGATCCATTCGCCGCTGTAAAAGAGATTCGTTTGGCATCAACCGACATTGCCCTCCTCAACATTCCTTTTCCATTATTCAATTTCATCACCCACCTCCTTTGATTTCATTGTTCGACTCCTTCTCCAACGCTGCCCACCTCAGTCCTCATTCTCCGTGCTTAGATTTGTTCACCTGCCTCCTTTGATTTGGTCAACTTCCTCATTCCTCCTTATCTGTCGATCGCTGGAGTTTGGATTGCATTCGGATCCAATTCTCCATCACTGTCGATAGCTGGCGTTTGGATCTCCATCTTTGTCCATCGTTCTCCATCTCCATGGATTCTCGAGAAGAAGAAGAAGAAGAAGAAGAATAAGGGTTGTTGGGGTGAGAAGGAAAAAGGAAGGCCAACTAGCGAATTGGGGAACTAGATGCAAGTTGGATTATCTGTGTTTCAAACCCTAAAATTATGTGTTTGTGTTAGGTTGGGTTTGAATTTTCATTTCTGTACAAAATAATCATGTATTTTAGATAAAGAGAAAACCACGTGGCATCTACAATGCCATGTAGGCAAGTTTCATCCAAGATAATGGCCTAACTAATGGAATGGACTAAAATAGGACACGCTCCGTGACTTAGGGGACTTACTCACTTTTAGAGTTAAAGGACCATTTTAGGACAAACCAAATAGTTAAGTAACTAAATTTGAATTTTACCCGACTTAGTTTCCTTCCCTTTATTTATTGCATTTGCTTTTTGGTTCGATATTTGGAATCAAATATTAAGGTTTTTTAACTCGAAAAATTATACTTCTAATCATCTTGTCTTGTTCAAAAGAAAAAGTAACAATAATGATTTTACTTTTTTCTCTTCAATTAGATATACATTTTATTAGTTTCATTTTTCTATTTTTTATATAGTTTTTTTATTATAATAATCCTAACTAATTAACTATCCTAATTTGTAATATCCATTATAATAGATTGCCTGTTCTATTAAATTTCTATTTAGTAATAATAATAATAATAATAATAATAATAATAATATATAATAGTTCTTGCTTCATGTGTTTTTTTTTCTTATTATACATAGTCTTGTCTTAATGCAACTTACTATTTAATCAAATAAATTATGTCAAATTCGGGTCTTGGTAAAATACTAAAGAAACTTATAGTTTAATATTTAGTCACTTTCTTACTCAGAAGCATTTACAAAGCAGAATATTAGCGAGTATTTAAAATGTTAAAAGTTAAAGTATCTGTTTTCTAAAATTTGAAAAGCTTCAAATCACATTTGACATAAAAATTCTTGTCATTATAATGCAAGGTGGGGGGAGGGGAGTTAAAACCAAGCTACTGCCCGGACCTTATGTCCTCAACACCATCTTACCAGGTGCTTCAGACCAATATATATACTTAAATCTTGCATTAAAAGACAATAATGAATTAAATACGTCACATTTTGCTACTTTTTCAACTCCAAGTTGAAAGCATTTGTCTTGTCATTTGATGACACCAGCTGGGGAGGGGAGGCCGAAGGCTTGCGTTCCAGCTTTTAGTTCGAGATTTGAGCAAACGGTGTCATTTTGTCTCTATATGCGGAAAGAAAAAGGATGACCGGTCGGAGACGGAGATCCTAATTTAACACATTCCAACGGATAGCTATTGGAAATGGTTCACCTAAATTTCTGACGACTAACTCTCAGAATTTTCTTCAACCAACTGCTAGAAAAATGTACACCGGAAAATGGGATAATTTTAGTAGTATTGTTAAAACAAATCATGGAGTCCTGAGTTCTTTTCTTTGGGCCTTTCAGTTGTAAGATTATGGTAAGAATACTTATTATATAATCGAAAATTTCAATTTTTTTCTCAAAAATTATTGTAATTTGATTTAAGTTAGGTCTCCAAATTGATATTGAGGTTTTACTATTTTTCACAATAGTCACACTTTCCGTTTACACTAACTTGAATTTACAGATATATGAAGTCACCAGCTTAGTTCCAATAAAGAACTTGGTGCCAACTATCTATGGTTACTGTGCTTGGTTATATGATTTATTAGCTAATGTGGCTATCGATTTTTTATTTGCTTTTATCGTTCTTGTTTCGCGTTCATCCAAAAGCATTTATTGAATTGCGAAAAGAGAAGTTCTCTACAGCTCAAAAAGTTTAAACCGAATATAAGTTAAATAATAAGTAGAAGTAAATAAAACAACAATTATAAAACTTCGTTAGAAGTATTTAATAAGAGAAAAAAATATTTTTTTAATCGAATTACCTATTTTTTTTTTCCAGGTTTGATACATGTGGAGAAGATCATGCACACATCGAGAGCATTTAATCCAGATATAGATCAATGCGTTAATAATATATTACTCATCCTTGAATTTCATATTAAATGTTTTAGTATTAACCTCTTAATTAAAAATTAATTATTGAGCAGCTTGATAAGTTCATCTGGAATTAATTCCACTGCACCAAAATATTCCCATCCCCATAATTTTGTCTCATTCTCCCTCCCACTACAAGGAAAAAGTTATTTAGCGACGACCATTAACGACGGCCAGCATTCGCTAAATATGAAATAGCGACGGCACACTGTCGCTAAAAGGTCCGTTGCTAATTTACTCGTCGCTAATTTTTTAGTGACGGTATCCATCGCTAATTAGCGACAGCTAAACATCGCAAAACAAACCGTCACAAATTTTCCGGTAACAGTATCTGCCGGCGCGTTAGCAACATTTTGCCGTCGCTACGTAGTGATGCTTAGCCGTCGCTAGTTAGTGACGCTTAGCCGTCGCTAGTTAGTGACGTATAGCTGTAGCTAGTTAGTGACACATAACTGTCGCTGGTTAGTGACGCTTAGCCATTACTACGTAGTGACGCTTAACCGTTGCTACGTAGTGATGCGTAGCTGTCGCTAGTTAGTGACGCATAACCGTCACTAATTAGTGACGAATGACCGTCGCTAGTTAGTAACGTATGGTAAGTAGTGACATGTGGTCGTTGCTACTTAGTGATAATTTGTGACTAATAGCTGTCACTACTTCAAAAACTCTTGTCCAGCACAATTTCGTTACCAAACCTCCACTATACGCATCCATTCCATACAACTCCAACAACCAGAAACAGAACTAGTTCCCATTAATCCAAAGTAATACCATACACTTCCGAAAATCATAAACATAAGTTATTCCCATTAATCTGAAATATTTTACACATACACACGCATACAGTATCAGAATGTATTTTCACAAATGTACAATCTTAATAATAGTAATACAAGTACATGTGAGACATTATTATCCTAATGTCACCCAGTTTGGTGACGAATAATACCTAACCATCAGATTCTGGTGCAATTGGTGGAGTCTTCCCACTTGCTTTCCATAAGGATGCCATTTGATCTTGGTGTCTGCGCTCCATCTATGCAACAACAACAAATCAATTAAGGGCTACATTATAGTTATAGGTTGGTTACCAAGACAACATTAGACTTGTGATGATATGAAATGAGAAATGTACAGCTCGCCAAAGAATAAACCCAAAATACTTAATCAATCCAATACGTAAAAACACAAGCATATGCTCAAGAGAGACCATTGAGGAATAAAAGTCAAGTCAATACAAAAGATCTTACATCGACTTCTGTAGAATAGAAATATATAATGGCCAATGAACTACTTTATTATGAGGGGAAAACAGTCATTGAAAACCTAACACATTTGTCTAATGATTACTTCAATTAAACAAATCTATATCCCACAAAACTATACTTCATCTAACATTTTTTTGTCATACAACAACAAATTATATATAAACATAACACATAAAGTAATTGGATTTCTATAGTTATATATATTCTAACATTGACCTCCTACACCTCACAACTAACTTACATTAGTGCCGACTATTTTTAAAGAATAAAAATTGATTAAGTATATTTATTGATATAGCCAGTTAAATATCGGCTGCAAAAAGGTCGAACAAACAAACAATAAGTTATTGGCTAATAAACAAACAAATAGAGACACAAGCTTTGATGACAGAATATGAGCTAATTAATTCACTGGAAGCTCATTGTGATCAATCACTATTATGCTATATATGTGTAAAAACGTAATTGAACACAACAAGAGAGAAAGCCCTCGTTCCTACACTAGAAAACAAAAGAAGCAATCTGAATACATGTGATGCGTGATTAAAAGAAACAACTCCAATTCAGTGGTTTAACTTTGAGCCAAACGAAGGAATCATGAATCCTCCACAATCTAAAACAGCTCCTCTATGACATTTGGGGGCTGTTTGTGGAGAATTTCTTCAAAGATTTCCTAAAATAAATCCACAGTTAACATTTTACAAATTCAGATTGCCCTATTTTCTGTTGGTGTTCCCATATTTCTCCAAAGATTCAGTCCAAACTTCCAAAATTTCTCTAAGTTTCTCACACTTTTTAATGTTACACCAAAACTATCTTCTTTACCCAAAATGACACTATATAATTCTTACAACAAGCATTTTTTTTTGTTACACATTATAACAACAAAATTAGTATATAAACTAAACAATTTCCTACTCTAATAATAAAATGATAATTTTAAATCATGAAAATATTTAACTTAAAATAATAACCTAACATAAATGGACTTAACCAAACTAATTATTTAGACCAAATCCAACATAAACTAACCATGTCTAATTAATTTTACAAACTCAACCTAAAAGATCAAAATAACAATAAATTACTTAAAGTTACTTAATGACCTAATTAACCTAAGAAATGAAAATGTGCCTGAAATAATTTTCTACCGTAGTCCTTAAATCAAAGTTAGTACCTAAACAAAATTCTATGATCAGTATGTTTTTTTTTACTTTTTAAAAGTATTTAATTTTTTGCTTTATATTTTTTTATGTAAATCAAACATATAGCATGAAGGAAAATATAGGCCAAACATATAGTTTTCCTAGAAATTTATTATTTAAATCATGCAATCCATAGCTATTTCTAATTCATATCTGATGCTCAATAATAGAATAAGTGAACATGCACTATAACAAATTTGACAAGTACAATTCACATATTTTCATGTCTGATGAACAATTTTAATATATGTTGTGGACCTTATAAATGTTCAAAACATATTTAATTAGTTTACATACCCAAGGTTGTTATGGGATTTTAAATTGTATTTAGTATGACAAAATAAGACATATTTCAATGTTAAACGAATATTATGAAGAAAATTATCATCTCTAAAACATTAATTTAAAAAGTAGTAAATTGATCGCAACATGGTATTGAGTATTATTAATAAATATAATATCAAATTAAGTTAGAATAACATTATAAAGGTGTCAAATGGAATGTGTTTTATACTCATTTTTTTTCCTAGGAAAGTACTACCTGAACTCATTTACTCATGGTAGGTTGTGAGTTTAGCTAAACCTACCATGTTGACATCTTTAGATGCAATCAAACTTTAATATTAAATTTGGCACATTATATTCTTTAGCAAAATTTGATTGAGCTATTGTATGATTCATCAGATTACAATGAAATACAACTCTTTTTATACTGTTGTGTTATGTGATTTTTAAAAATTTGTTACGTCTAAAAATATAATTTACATTCCCATATTAATACTTTTTTTTTTCAAATATATATTTCTCATTGTGTAAAACCTATTGTCACAATGTACCCTTCCAATCTTAAGACTTAAAGGAAAATGACACACTAATCAATTATAAAACCCAATTAGATAATTATGTACCTTCTATGTGAAAGATTTAGATTCAAGTAAAAAATAAACTAATCTTTTGAACTTATTGGACAATATAATTAAGAAATTCAATTTTTTATCCGCCTATCATTGAGACCTTGAGTTACATCTTGAAGCAATTGAAGAACTTTTTTTGTCAATTCAACAAAACATAAAAAACCTTGAGTTACATCCTAGAAATTTGCATGTAAAAAAAATTTAATAGAAAAATTACCATACCCTTATAATTAGTGGCAAGTTTGCCTTTTTTTTCTTTTTTCAATTTTCTATGTGTTAGGTTCAATTAAAGGTTTTTTTTTTTCAGGGGAAAAAGGGCTTAAAGAAGGAGATCCCATTTCTCCCTATCTTTTTTGTTTGTGTGGAAATTTTTTCAAGGTATACAGGCTCTATTAGGTAGGTGGAAAGATTTTATTATCATCCTAAATGTCATCATCAAAGGATAACCCATTTGGCTTTCACTGATGATCTTCTTTTGTTTTTTTTTTTAAAATGCAAAATAGATTTTAAATTTGTTGATGTATTATGGTCATATGTGTTGTAATTTTCTGCTTTATCAGGATCAAATTTCGAGTCATGAGAAGACCATGATCTTGTTTTGTGGTGTTGACTTGGTTACAAAAACAGAAATTTTGACCAAGCTACATTTTCAGGAAGGTTTTATCTTTTTAGATATTTAGGAGTCCTATTAAGCTCCTTTCGGTTGAAAAGTAAAGGCTATGTTGGCTTAATTGACAATATAACAAGCAGAATTGATTCTTGGGGTGTTAAGCATCTTTCTTGTACTGACAATTTTAGTTAGTTTTACAAAGTTTAACAATTTATTATATGATTATCTTTGTTTTGCCAAATGAAATCATTAGCAAAATGGAGGCTAAATGTAGAAGTTTTTTCTTTTTGGAAGGGAAATGTTGTCTCTAAGATAGGGCTAACTATAACGGTACAAAGTAACTATGCCAAAAAGTGAAGGTGGGCTGGGTGCGATGCAACTTCAATTCTAGAAACAGTTTGTGATCCTTAAGCTTTTGTGGGTAGTTCATAAGAAGGAAGATTCCTTATGGATAAAGTGGGTTCATAGGTATCATTTGAAGGATAAGAATGTGTGTGAAGTTAAGAAGATATCAATAGATTCTACCATTTGGCAAAACTTACTCAAAGTTAGAAATTCTTTTTGCTTGAAAGTTGATTGGGTAGAGAATGCTATAGTAATGATGGATGCTGTGGCTTTATTGCTAAATTCCAAAGGCAGGTTTATGACAACTTGAGAGTAAATAGATTACAAGAGGGGCGGCATAAACTGTGTTGGGAGTAAGTAGTGGCTCCAAAACAAGAAGCTAATGCATAATTTGCCACATAATCTGATCACGTGACAAATTATGCAGGAACTTCTTCTTATCTAGATGAGGTTAAAAAGATAGGGGCATTCATCTTGTGAGTAGATGATATCTTTGTATGAAGATTAAGGAGTCAGTGGAGCATTTGTTCATATCTTACCCTGTTTTCGATCAAGTGTGGACTAGACTAGTTGGATGATTGCATATAAAGGTGGTTCATGGCAGTATCAGAAATTGGAAGGCTTTTTCTTATGGGCTTCGAGGTAGTAGTTTAATTTGTAGAATTAAATGAGCAGGTTTCTTGGCTACTTCATATCAAATCTGGTTAGAGTGTAACGGAAGATGCCATGGTAAGAAGTTGAGATTGGTTGAGGATATTAATGTAGGAAGTATTAAAGTGGATGTTTATAGAAAGTATTGAGGTTACCTCTGCCTGTTTGCTTACTTCTAGTTGGTGCCAGCGGGTTATAAAATTGAAGTGTTTATTTTTATCTTCCTGCGAGTATGTCTGGGAGTGTATTGTATTGAGATTCTTTTGTGCATATATGAAAATTTTGCCTTTGCCTAAAAAACATGTAAAAAAAAATAGACATCTAAAATTATTGGAATGAGATTGTTGGACAATTTAATTTATGATTTTAGAAATTGCTATTGGATAATGTGAAAAAATGTAAGTGTAAACTGTAGGTTTTAAAAAATAAGGGACATAAAATATAGGTTGGTATACCACATGGGTGTAATTTAATTTTAGTGTAAGTGAGGAATAGTACTCTAAACTTTGTTTATTAGATTATTTAAGTGCTTAAACTGTGAGTCAGCACAACTTAAGACTTGTATTTCTGAGTTTCGGGTGGTTTAGCTCAGAAGGCAAGCTGGTTAGTTAAATGAAGTCAGGCGTTCAGACGTCGTTTGCCACCGTTTGAGTATCTTCATGAGTAACGATGTAGTCCAGTCTATTAGTTTGGTCAGAGAATGGCAAACGGCGTCTAAAAGCGTGATTTTATCTGATTGACCAATTCATCTTATGAACTGAATTGCCCTAAATTTAGAAATATGAGTTTGAATTGTATTGGTTCATAATTCAAGTCTTTAAACGATCTAGTAGGTACAGTTTGGGCACTATTATGCATTCAAGCTTTTAATTTTCCCTTTAAGAGTACGAGGCCGCTCCAGATCCAACACCACTTTTTCAAATCCACTGTTTCCCCCTCTTCCTCACCAATCAAAAAACACCCCTCGACGAATTTATTAAATTATGCAAAAAATAATTCTTTTTAAAAATCCAGACTCAGAGCCATGACAAAAAACAAAAAAACAATAAAACCCAAATTCAAATTTCTTTCACACGTAACGGCTACATCTCTGTCTTCTCCATCTTTCTCGTCTCCTTGCCCAAAATCCCTAACGTTCTTCTCTTTCTTTTTTCTGTTCACCTTTTTCTCTCTGCTCCACTAGAAACGCAGCGCTTCCATTGAAGATGAAGCACTTTCTGCTGCCAAGAAACGCCATTTTGCGAGAAGCCGATCCGCCGCCCCCCTCCTCCTCCCCAAACCCTAAATCCAAGCCAATGCGGCGCCACAAATCCTCCAAGGAGAACGCCCCGCCGCCCGATCTCAACTCCCACCCCTCCCCCGCCCCCGCTGCCAAGATGAAGAGCCCGCTTCCTCCCCGCCCTCCTCCCTCCAACCCCCTCAAGCGCAAGCTCAGTACCGACGCCCTCGCCGAAAATGCCACAGTCGGAGCCTCCGATTCTGGAGTCAAGGTACTCCCTCCCTCACTCTCTCTGCTCGCTCTTTCATCTGATCCTGCCGATTGGGACGCGCTGTTGGATCTAGGGTTTCTTATAGTGAAATTGCTGAGTTTTTGTTCTTGCTTTTCTCTGTTTCTAGGTGATAATTCGAATGCGGCCGCTGCTCAAGGAGGAGGAGGAAGGGGAGTTGATCGTTCAGAAGGTTTCCAGTAATTCCCTGAATATCGATGGTCAAGTGTTCACATTCGATTCTGTAGCAGATGTAGATGCGAAACAGGTACATCTTTTTGTATAGTTATCGTCTTCTCAGAGTACTTCGGTGTGGTTATTAGGATGAAATGCCTAAATTATTCTCCCGATATGCAGCAAGATATATTCCAGCTTGTAGGAGCTCCTCTCGTTGAAAATTGTCTTGCTGGATTTAACAGTTCTGTGTTTGCCTATGGGCAGGTATATATTCTTAGCTTTGCAGCATTGTATCCTTAGTTGTTAGTATTTTCTTTGTTTCATCATCTTCTACTGCTGATTGTATATGTATCTGGACATTGTTCTTACCAGACGGGTAGCGGAAAGACTTACACTATGTGGGGTCCAGCCAATGCTTTGTTGGATAAGAACTTATCAAGTGATCAGCAAGGCTTAACTCCAAGAGTGTTTGAGAGACTCTTTGCCCGGATAAATGAGGTACTCTTGAAAATAATTCTTTTCCTCATGAAGCATGTTGAAGTTGAAGGTAAATTAGAATCAGATTGCTATTTGTTCACTAGAAACTTCTTCCTTTTGCAGGAACAAATTAAACATGCAGATAAACAACTCAAGTACCAGTGTCGGTGTTCTTTTCTTGAAGTTAGTGGTCACAGACTCTACCTCTCCACAAATTTCCCTGCCGGGTTTTCAGTTTTGTTCAAAATTCTGTTTGCTTTGTTTCTGCAGATCTACAATGAACAAATCTCTGATCTGCTGGATCCAAATCAAAGAAACCTACAGGTAAAATCATCACTTTTTATGTGGCTCTTCAGTTTGCTGTACGGGAAAACAAATTTTATGAAGGCTGTCACTCTAAGGGATACATTGGATTTCCATTCAGATAAGAGAAGATGTAAAATCTGGTGTCTATGTTGAGAATCTGACTGAGGAATATGTATGTTCAATGAAGGATGTGACTCATCTCCTGATAAAGGTATGATTTATTAGTTCTTTCTACTGCTCTTTTCTAGATTGGCTGCTTGAGCAGGTCTGGTAGTTTAGACTTTGGTTTAGTGGAAGTTATTCAGTGTGCAGGGATTTTGAGAAAAGACTTGTGGATGTGACGTTGTACGATTTAGACCTTTTATAATAGTTTATTGCAGTGGACTTATGCAAGTAAATGTGGCTTCATTTAAAAAAATAAGGGATGTTGGCCTTAGATGGCTTGAAAATTCAGCTTAGTCCAATAGATGCGCCACTTTGTAAGAGTGAAGAAAAGAGGTAACAGTGCATGGACCTAAACTTAGTAGGGTAGAGATAGTATATCATGTTGCTCTTTTAGAGCTTGGAATAATATGCCTCCATCAAGCATGTTGGATATGCATGATATATGTAGCTGACCTCAACTAGTTCGAATCAAGGCTTAGTTGATCAATTGTCTTAGAGTTGATTTTGTTTACTCTGCACTAATAGCCATTTGTATTAAGGTTTAAAATTCCTTGTCTGAATTTTCAGCCCATGTTCGTTGGATAAATTTTCGCTTTTACGTGGAAAAATATGTTCGAGTTTGGTTAGCCTAGCTTTAGTGTGTTTCTTACTTGATAAGTCATTCAGGGGCTCTCAAACAGGAGAACAGGTGCAACTAGCATAAATGCAGAAAGCTCCCGTTCGCATAGTGTTTTTACTTGTGTTGTTGAATCTCGATGTAAGGTAAACATGCTAAAATTTTCTGTTCATTTAGCAAGTTTTTCTGGTTCTCTATTTTGACAGATGAGGTGATGAAACAAGAGGGGATGTTCTGCTCTTTATTTATCTAACTTGAATGCACAATCTGCAACTAGAATGGATCTAATGTCGTGCTGACCCAGTAATGATAGTTCCCTTTTCTGATTGGTTTTCTTCTCAACGCTCCAAGTTTTGATAATGTACCATTAATCTATATCTGCAGAGCATCTCAGATGGTATTAGCAGCTTTAAAACAAGCCGAATAAATCTTGTTGATCTTGCTGGATCAGAGCGACAGAAATTAACTGGTGCTGCTGGGGAACGCTTGAAGGAAGCTGGAAATATCAATCGATCTCTCTCACAGCTTGGGTATGGTTTTCAGCATATGTTATTTTTCAATTTTATTTCTTCCAGCTTCATGTATCTGACACCACATTACTGCGGGATATTAGATTAAGCATGACAATTTTGAGCTATCCTGCAGCTTCAAAAGAAAAACTAGAGCTCTTCTGGTATTTTATGTTTTTAATCTAATGCATGCAACAGAGTTACTGGATCCTTTAGGGGTTTCACATTATTTGGCAATATGTACCGAAGAATGTTATCTTAAGAGATTGTGAAGGGCTGGCAAATATTTTAACTTCTATTCATTTAGGTTTGATATAATTTATTTCTGTTATAAATGTCACAAAAACAGGAAGTTTATGCAACATACCAGATAATGTTAATTACATGAACAGGAAGTGTAAGAAGATGTGATAAAAATAATGTTGTAGCCCAGTAAGACTGGAAAACCTAAACAAACAAACAAACAAACAATTTCTTCCAGGCTAGTTAAAAAAACTCAGATTCTTGAAACTTGATTTTCCACCTAGATGATAAAATACTTAAGAAGAAGATGGCAAAAAGAGATTGGTGAAAGAAACAAGAATAGAAAATGACCAGAGAAAGTGTGTGGCTGGCATGATACACTCTTCTTGGTGTTACAGCACTCACCCTGACGGCTTTTGTTGCTACAGGAACTTGATTAATATACTTTCTGAAGTCTCAAGTAACAATAAAGCAAGACATATTCCATATAGGGACTCCAAGCTGACATTTCTTTTGCAAGAATCTCTTGGTGGGAATGCAAAACTAGCAATGGTGTGTGCTATTTCACCTGCACAGAGGTACTATTGAAGGTTCAGATGATGCTCTCTATGCAAAACTTGCTATGGTCTTTGTGAAAGAATTCACTTATACCGTGTTAATGAATGGTCATTGAAATGTTTCATAATGCAGATGCAAGAGTGAAACATCCAGCACACTACGTTTTGCACAGCGTGCAAAGGCAATAAAAAACAAGGCAGTCGTTAATGAAGTAATGCAAGATGATGTTAATTTTTTGCGCGAAGTGATCCGACAGCTAAGGGTATATTCTTATTTATTGAATCTTGTTCAGTGTGTTGCTAATAGTGATTGTAGTGATTATGAGAACAATTTCACACTATAAATGTGGAAATATGTGCAGGATGAACTCCAACGAATGAAAGCAAATGGACAGAAACCAGCTGATTCCATTGGAGGTTACTCAACAGGTTGGAATGCTCGTAGAAGTTTGAATTTATTAAAATTTAGTCTTAATCATCCAAGAACATTGCCACATGTTGATGAAGATGGTGATGAGGAGATGGAAATTGATGAGGAAGCTGTTGAGAGGCTTTGTCTCCAAGTTGGTTTGCAATCAGAGATTGATGAATGTCAAAACACAAACCAATTTGAAAGCATTTTTATGAAAGAAGAGGAATGTGAGGATACAGATGTAAACATGGAGGAAGAATTGTCTGAACAAGCTAAGAACTCTGAAATTGTAACCTTGGATTGTGAAAATTCTGCTGCAGCAGATACTAGAGCTATTTCTGCTGGTCATATTCAAAGTCATGACACTGAAGATGTGAACATGGTGGGAGAATTGTCTGAACAAGCTATCACCTCTGATAGCATAGCTGTTGATTGCAAAGATCCTGTAGCTGCAAATGCTACAGGTATTTCTGCGGGTCATATGCCAAGCCATGACAATGAAGATGTAGATGATGCGAAGGCAATCCAACCAGTTGTTGAAAAGAATGATTTTGATTCCTCTGAGCAGCCACATACAGAGAAGCTTCATAGTTCCTCTTGCATTGAACATAAAAGAGAAGGATCACCTACAGAAGATATGGTTCATGACCTTTCTTGCTCATTCCCTGGTCCTCCATGCAAAGTGTCTGAAAGTATGTCAGTGGCAGGAGCACCAAATGATGTTCCAGAAGGTTCATGGAATTGTGTTTTACCTAATCTCACAGTTGCTACATCTGATGTATCACCCATCCTTAAAAGCCCAACCCCTAGTGTCTCACCAAAACTCAGCCAGAGCAGGAAAAGTCTGAGGACATCGTCTATGGTAACAGCCTCACAAAAAGATCTGAATAACGATATCACAGTCCCAGTGGCTATGCATGAGTCTTTTGTGAATTCCCCAAAATGTGTGTCTTCTACTGCTCAATCGACTCATAGTCAACATTCTATAGTATCGACCAAACATTTAGCAGCTAGCCTACAACGGGGCCTTGAGATTATTGATAGTCATTGTCAAACTTCAGCATTCAGAAGATCATTATTCAGGTTTTCATTAAAACCTACCGAGTTTAAAACAACCTTACCCATTCACAAAGTTGATGTGGGTGTTCAGACGTTCCCACAAGAAGATAGCATAGCAGCAGAGGAGGCAGTGGCATATCTTTGCAGTAATTGTAAAAGGAGGAAAAATGTAGAAGCTGAAGAGGAACATGACAGCTCAAACATGCAGTTAGTACCTATTGATGGAACAGACTCTGCTGAGAAATCCAAGAAGCAAGTTCCAAAAGTAAGAATTTGAGTATTTTAGTCGATTTTTCTATCATGTGTTAATTCTGTGACAAATTTTTCATTTTTTGCTGTCTTCTTTGCAGGCAGTGGAGAAGGTATTGGCAGGATCTATTAGGAGAGAAATGGCAATGGAAGAGTTTTGTGCCAGACAAGCTTCAGAAATAAATCAGCTGACCCGCTTGGTAGATTAAGAACCTTCCCCAGTTGTAGTCACTTTCTGTCAGAGGGTGCACTGACTTCTTTTTTGCTATTACTTTAGGTTCAACAGTACAAACATGAGAGGGAGTGCAACGCTGTCATAGCGCAGACAAGGGAGGATAAAATCCTTCGTCTTGAAAGCCTCATGGATGGCGTTTTGCCTTCTGAAGAGTTCATGGAGGAAGAGCTAGTCTCACTTAGGCATGAATACAAGGTATGCATTTGGTTTTATAATAATCCTTTTCTTCAGTTTTCCCCCCTTTAAAAGAAATTTATCTTTCTACAGCTTTTGAAGGATAAATATGAGAATCATCCTGAAGTTCTTAGAACAAAGATTGAGCTGAAAAGGGCTCAAGATGAACTGGAAAGTTTCCAGAACTTTCATGACTTGGGGGAGCGAGAAGTGCTACTGGAAGAAGTTCAGGATTTGAGAAATCAGCTACAGAATTACATTGACTCATCTTCCACGGCATCCAAAAGACGTAATTCTCTAATGCAGTTGACATATTCATGTGAACCCAATTTCACTTCACCACTTAGTGTAATCCCAGAGACAACTAGAGAGAGTCTAGAAGAGAAACTCGAGCAAGAGAGAATTAGGTGGACTGAAGCAGAAAGCAAGTGGATTTCTTTGACGGAGGAATTAAGATCTGAACTAGAAGCTAGCAGGTTGTTGGCTGAAAAGAGGAAGCAGGAATTAAATACTGAAAGGAAATGTGCAGAAGAACTTAAAGAAGCAATGCAGATGGCCATGGAGGGACACGCGAGAATGCTTGAACAATATGCGGATTTAGAGGAAAAACATATCCTCCTGCTTTCAAGGCATAGGAAGATTCAGGAAGGAATAGATGATGTTAAAAAGGCAGCTGCTAGAGCAGGAGTCAGGGGTGCTGAATCTAAGTTCATAAATGCCCTTGCTGCAGAAATTTCTGCCCTGAGAGTTGAAAAAGAAAAGGAGAGGCGACAACTGAGGGATGAGAATAAGGGACTTCAAGCTCAACTTAAAGATACTGCTGAAGCAGTGCAGGCAGCAGGTGAGTTGCTTGTACGGCTAAAGGAAGCTGAAGAGGCAGTGGCTGCTGCTCAGGTAAATTCAATGTTATCCAGCGTCTTCATGCAATTGACTTACTTTCAGAGGAATCATTTCTTTCTAAATTTAGGTGCATTGCAAAAATTTTTTCATCAATATCATTTGGAAATTTATTATACCATTCAGCAAGTTGAAAGTTGCTGCAGTAGTTATAGTCCTTTCTAGTCAAACTGAACAGAGGTAGAACTAAGGGTTAAGCATGGGTTGGGTAAATTTGAAACCCAGTTACCAGGATGGGTAGAGTTGGGTAAAATTGGATCACTGTTTGCGGATTGGTTTCAGTTTCCACAGCTAAGAGAATTATCGGTTTTCGAGTTGGTTCTAGTTCCATATGGAACCAACTTGAGCTGGAATCGAACCCGAGATGTATGTACAAATATATAATAAAAATTATTTATGTATGAACATGTCAATTTAAACATACATTTAAAAGTGTATATTACTAAATTGCTTATATATTTATGTAATAGACATTTACATTTAAACATGTATATTAAGAATTATGATATTATTAAATTACTCATAAAATAAGAACATGTATTAAGTTGAATATTTCTTAAATTGATTGTCAATACAAATTTACTAGATTATAAAATTATTAATTATCATATCTATATGATAGGAACAAAAAAACCCAAAAACCAAGAACCAAATAGACCCATGGAAGTGTTCTGAGACTATCAGACAGAACTCTGCTAGTTCTGAATGAGACTTCTCTTCCAGGCTTTGTATTTTTTCATTCTTGAAACTCTGCAGATCATCTAAGTTCACTGCATTTTATGGACATGGTCTGTATTTGAGTCATATAATTGTCTATGGACATGGTTTGTATTTGAATCATATAATTGTTCTTTGAGTTTTCAGAAAGTTAAAAGACAGATATATGAAAGCCAAAATTGGCTGCTCATACCCTGCTATGCCAAGTGGAACTTTCTTTGTATGTTAGTACTAGCTCTAGCTCCAACTGGAATTCAGCTGCTTCTAATTGGACAAAAAACCTGAGCCCAATTTATATGCTAGAGTTTCAATAGCTAGCATTTCCTATAGAGTAGGCGTTCTGTGGACACCATCAAGCATAATAAAGATGAAACACCTAGAGAACTGTTGAGAGAGAAGAAATTAAGCATTTAGCTTCATGCTTACATAAAACCATAAAAATGAAAAGAAATGAAGTAATTACCTTCATGCTTATCACTCACTTGTTGATCCATAAAACAACTGCAGAAGCGAGCTATGGATGCTGAACAAGAAGCTGTAAAGGCTTACAAACAGATTGATAAATTGAAGAGAAAGTATGAACGTGAAATGAGCAGTCTTAATGAGCGCATTGCCGAGTCCCATCCACCTAAAGAAGCAATACGACCAACTTGCAACAACTTTGCCGCTCCCAAATATGATGCTGGTGAACCCCATGATGCGAGTGATCAGCAATGGAGAGAGGAGTTTGCGGCATTCGATATTGGTGAAGATAATGATTTATCTAAGCTAGCGGACCGTGAGTCATGGTTCTCAGGCTATGATCGTTGCAACATATAAAAGGTTAGATGCAGAATAGTAATGTATGTATTATTGTAGCATATTACTGATATTGTCTCATAGCTCCACATATTTCATCCGTTTTTGCTTTCATCTGACAAGTTATTGATCATCTCGAGAACCAAAGTTCCCAGTGCCCTGTCTTGGTTCTCTTACTGTGTTTATATCAGAACACCTATTCTTTCTTCGAGTTCATAAGAGTTGAATGAATTGATTACGTTCTTTCTTCACCTCCAACTCGGTTACCATCGACTCTTTTTCTGTTTTCATTCCCAATCTTGGACAGCAAACAGGGTCCAGAAATTTGGTTTTAGAGGATGAAAATGATGAAGCATGGGAGAAATCTGTCACTGTTTGTATGGATATGATGGACCCAAGTTGTGGAGACACTGGACCCAAGGAAAGATCTCAAAAGCTAGTGCTTTAAAACTCAGCTCATTGTTTATCGTTCTTTTTTTTTTTTTTTTAAGAAAATGATGGCTATTGGATTGGGGGCAACCTTCAAGTGGCTCAGAGAAGTGTGTCCAATGGCCCCCTCTGCCACGTGGGAAAGCAAACGCAAAGAACAGACAGACCACAAGTACTCCTGAGACAGGAGTTATATCTTGTCATGGAGACCATAGAACAGGAAGCTTGTGGCATTGTCTTCTCTGACATTAATCCATCTATCCTCTGTTGTAACCTGCTCTTTCGTGGTCCATTTCTCCACTATAAAGAAAGGAACAAGCATTTTTTCTTTCCTGAGGCTGTGGTGGCTGGAGGCTGAAGAAATTTAGATATCGGGCTTTTAATCCCCGGCCACACACATCACCATTGAAAGCGAAACAAATCCATTCCCTTTTCACCTTTTTCTTTTTCTTTTTCGAGCTAATAAAAAACTACCAACCTATCACATTCAAATTCCCCATTGTTTGAGAGTGACAAAAATTTCATTTTTTATTTTGTATTTTTTGGCTTAACGGTGACCTTTATCTTTAAAGGATGTTTTTTTAGTTTTTGGATGGGTCGAGACCAAAAAACTATAAAAAGAAAAAAAAGTCGCTTTTTTTTAGGTCCACTTGTAAATATTCTACTTTTTGTAAGGATTGTAAAATGAGAAAAAATGACAGGATAATCAAAGCTAAGTGAAAGGTAGAAAAAACATCACACATGATGGCACATGTTTTTTTCCGTCAATATAGACTCCGGATAGTTCAGACTGAACTTTTCTACAGCTTCTTTAGATCAAACAAACTCTTATCCTATCATGTTTGAAACGTAATTTTAACAATTCATTTAACTGATTTGAAAGTTATAGTTTTGTATTATTTCCACAAAATTTATTCTTTTTATGCTCAAAGATTACAAGTGCACAAAATTTGGAGAACTCTAGCTGCAATTTGATTTCTTTAGTGCTTGGGTTATGGAGAATATGACATCACTCCTCAGCTGTAGGAATGTCTCTTTGTGTTGCAAGCTGAGCTGGACTCATGGAATATTATTTCCATAAAAATTGTATCATTGTTAGAACAAATCGTACAACTAGCTTCATGATCTATTAAAGAAATTCCACAAAGAAAAATATCGGCCACCCAGTGCAATCTTACATTTGATTCTTATCTGTATCTTATATGGCTTGGTAATATTAGTATCAGATTGGGATTATCTCCACTGAATTGTATTGCAGGAGCGGAACTAAAGGAAGGCTAGTAGGAACTCAGTCCCTTCCTAAAATTATAAATTAACTATAATTTTCTTTAAAATTTAAAGGTAAAAGCATTTTGGCCCCTTTTTAAAATATGTCAAATTCTCTTTGTAAGGACTATAATTTAGGAAAATATTTGTTTTGGCTCCTCTTTTATTAAAAAACCTGAGTTTGCCTTTGTTGTACCTTTAATCTAATGATTAATGGAAAATGAAGAAACACCATTCAAACGTTCAATCTACTAAAGAAAATACAAAGTGACTATGTTTTTTTCATATACCTTAATCTCTATATTTAAAAAAATGTTTTATCTATTATAAAATGGAGGGAGTAATAAGAAGAAGGAAAGAAAAGGACCATATTTGGAACCAAGAGAAATGGGAAGCACAAATACGTCTGATTTCATCCAATAATTTTTACTAAAGAAAATCCTCAAACCAATAATTTGTTAGAGAGGCCTAAAGCCAAGCAAAATGGTAGAGCAATACTACACCAACCAAGCCCTATTTATTACACCCATCTAGGGTAGTAATTGGCAAAGCAAAGGGTTATTCTTGAGATGAAAGAAAGAGACATAAAGAGAAGGCAAGAGTGATAGGTGAGACCTGCCAGCCTGGTTCATGGACCCAAAGTTCTCAGTTTCACTACCTCTTCTAATCATCATCATTTATGTTCAAGGAAACAATTTCCTCCATCAAATCCTGCCTGATCAAAACATCTTCCCAACCTTGGACCACCCTTCTTCATCACTTGATTTTACTTCTGGGAAGTGGGAAGGTGGCCCCCCCCCCCCCCCCCCCAAAAAAAAACCAAAGAAAAAAGTAAAAAAGCCTGTGTTTACAGTTATTGCTCCCCAATCCAATTGCTTACTGCAAAAGATACATGCAACTGACCCATTCAATAGGAAATAAGGGTTAGAAAGATGTTAAATGTACAATCAGTTTTACTAAAATTTTCTCATTTGATAATATGACCGATAATAATCGGAGATATTTTTTTCAGTACTTAGAATTATCCATTACAATAAGTAAATGACTTTTGAAGGAGAGAAAAAAGGAAGAGGATACTCAATTTACATGTATAGACAGGTCTTCTCACATTGTCCAAAGGATTACCTTCCCAATGCAGAGAGTCAGTGACAGAACAGTAAGTACCAAACGCGAGAGAACCCGATGACACAACTAATTTTACCTAACTATTTGGAGCCTGCCCTAAAATCACTTTCATCACCAAATAATCAGGCGATTTTGTTTTGCCTTTTTTTGTTTTTGCTTTTTGCTGAAAATCACTTGATTGTTGTATTTTTTGGGTAATGAGGATTACGTTATTTGATAATGAAAATCTGGCAGCTGCTGGTGGTAGCCCCACCCATTAATCCAGAGGGATCTGCTGTTGTCCCCCCTAGATTTGCTTGAGCCATCACAGTGAATGGGATACAAAGGGATGATATGCCGACAGGTGTCAACTGTTAATTGGTTGTAGAAGTAATTATGTACTAATATTCTTTTTGATACTAGAATGTACTAATATTCAATCTTATTGGTTGGTAGATCATAATCTCTGATAATTACACCCCTTAATCACAGATGATATTATCTTCTGGTTGGGTAATCATCAAAGCTGCAGCCCAATAATTAGCAGGGCAATCATGCAAGTGAGCTGTCCCAATCTTGATAACTGATATTAACTAAAATCAACTGTTTCTTTCTGTACAGAAAAATAAATTAAAAGAGCCTCTTACTTGTGCATGTTTGGCTTTCAAGTTTTCATATAATTGTGTTTGATTAGGCCCCCCCAGGAAGTTTGTCAGATCCATCTCAACCAAAAAATCCCTAATTTTTAACTGGAAGTAGGGTGAGAATCTTTTCACATTTCTCATTTGTTTTTTTCCTGGTCAAAAGGATTTGTTGGTACCTAGTTGCAGTTGGGCAAAAATAAGCCTAGCATGCAGCAATTTTTTTAACGCAAGAGAAAAAGTATGGATTATGTATTTAGTTGGGGAAAGGTACTTTAAGAAAAAATAGTCGTGTGGCGAGAATAACACTAGACTATCATGATTTTTCATACTGGAAAAGTGAAAACAAAAAAAAAAAGGTTTGCCCAAATTTTCACAAGGAAAAGAAAAACCATTTTGGTTTAATTAAATTGCCCAAAGGGAGCTTGTTAAATGCAGGAAAAAGTATGCATTATATATGTTGTTGGAACTTGGAATTACTTTAGGGAAAACATATTTGTACATGGAAAAATAAAAACAAAAATTGGTTGCCCAAAATTTTCACATGGAGAAACCATTTTGGTTCAATTAAATTCCCCTGGCTATCATTAAAAGAGAAAAGAAAAAAAAACAACACATGCTAGTTTAAATATCAAAGAGCTTGATTCTTTCCAACAATATCTTAAATTCGAGTATCGTAAATGAAAAAGATAGATCATAAAAGAGTTTTGCCCTCTAAACTGTGTCCACATGACTTAATTTAGAGTAGTTCTAATTGTAATCTAAAGATAAAAATAAAGATTATAAAAAAAAAAAAAACAAGCCAAGTTGGCATTTTAGAGCAGCTATGAAAATAAATACACATAATTATGTTGAACCTGTATACTGGCTTCTTTTAGTATTCCTAACTTGCATTAAATATATCCATCTACACATAAATGCAGAGATGAATGTATTTACTTGGAAAAATCAAAGGCCCAGCAAAAAGATTTTGTTCTCTGGGCAGATGGTACTTGATATCCAGTAACTGGAGTTTTTGGAGCTTGGGTCCTCAGTCCTGCCATGCACAGAAGCTTCTTTACAACTGCCACCCTTATCTGTTTCTTCCATCAGTTTATTCTTCCACATCACTCACATCAACATATTTTTTGTTCTCTACTCGCCAGTCTCAATGGGATTACAAAACCTTTTTGTGATTTTCTGCTGATTCTCTAAACTAGGGGGGGAAAAATGAAATCAAGTGGTTGTTTAGATATGCAAAATTAGGTTATGATCCCTGATAGTATATGATGCTCTCTCAATCTTGGTTTAACTTAAACATTTGCCTGTGTGCAGGGATTAGGGTAGGGGTGAGCATGGGTCGGGTTGGTTCGGTTTTATGGTGGAACTGAACCAACCCAAAATGGCATCGGTTTCAAAATTTTTCTACCCAACTCAGAACCGAGAACCGAATAGAACCAGAACCATGGTTCTGGGTTTCTCGGTTCTGGTTCTCGGGTTTTTCGGTTTATACCATATACCTATAACAACACCAAAATTCAATGAATCTACATCCATAATTAGTTTTATGACATATTCAACATAATATACAATTAAATTATTCAACATAATTAGTTTAAAATGTTGTTCTTACAAAAATGGTTCAAAAGAGTTGCGTGTGGTGTATCTTTTATCTCAACTAGTTTACTTCATTCCAGTAATTTCAATATTGGTATGACATTCAATATGAAAAATTGAGCTTTTAAAATCATCTTCTTCAGTATCAAAACCTAAAATATGTTGATGTCATAAATTTTTAATTTTGCATGACTCAAATGAAAAAAATATCATAATTGTGTCGTAAAGAGTAGTTTGGAATAAAAGATAGAAAGCAAAATAACTTAGGAGTGGTGGATCTATGAAGCAAAGTGATTTAAGTAAATATGGAAAAATTTCATAAATGATCCCACAACTTCCATATTGTTTCAATTTGGAACATCAGTTTAAGAGTTTAATATAAAAACACAAAATAACAATCATAATACTTCAAAGAAATGTGTGTGTGTGTGTGTGTGTGGATATATTAGTAATACTATAATTTTTATTATATAATTATATATATATCTCGGGTTCGGTTCCACCTCGGGTTGGTTCCATATGGAACCAGAACCAACCCAAAAACCGTCGGTTCTCCTATATGTGGAACCAACCCGAGAACCATAATCAATTTTTACCCAACCCAACCCAACCCAATGGGGGTGGTTCGGTTTTGGTTTAGGGTTTACCCAACCCATGCTCACCCCTAAATTAGGGTATGTGTAATTTATATTATTAATTTTTATTTTTATACCTAATACTAAAATTTAAAAATTATTTTTTTAGATTTTATGCTGTGAAAGTTTAATGGAGCAATAAAAATAAGATTCTTTTCTATAATTTTGTATACTTTGAGTTTAGATGAAAGTTATCTAGTAAATTAAATATTAAAATTTTTCTAAAACAAAAAAAAAAATGATTCCAACTTTTATTGAGATAACACAAGAGAAGTAGCCCATTATTCTTTGGTCCAATGGATTACTGCTTACCTTTATAATTAGCATGATCGGAATTTGAAAGCAAAAACTTGGCCCCACGTAGTTTTGAATATATATATATATATATTCAAAACCCGTCCTGCCTATAAGATTTGTTACTTTTTTTTGAAAACTTTTTTAAATTAAAATTGATACTTTTTTGTATTAATTTTTAGTGAAATTTTTTGAAAAATATTATTTAAAAATATGGGTGTTCATCCAACCAGGTCAACCCGCAAAATCAATTGCTCCAAACAGAACCGAACCGATACCAATGCAGGTTTTATACGGGTTAGGGTCGAGGCAGGATAGTGAAAATATGAATTTGGTCATTTATGTGAGGCAAACGGGTTCCAATTGTAAAACCTGCATAAATTTAACCTGACCTACTTCTTCCCTCAATTCTTAAATTCTAATATCTAATAACATGATGATAGTGTTCAGAACTTACTCATTTTTCTTTTGTTGTGCAATTTATTTTGTATTTATTTATAACAATTTTGGATTAGGACAATTTTTTTAGCAATTCCCATGAGGTTTTGGTTGTTTTATACAGAACTTACTCATTTTTCTTTTGTTGTGCAATTTATTTTGTATTTATTTATAGCGCAATTTATTTTGTATTTATTTATAACAATTTTGGATTAGGACAATTTTTTTAGCAATTCCCATGAGGTTTTGGTTGTTTTATACACATCTAGTTTTCGTCGTTGAGTAAAGAAATTGACCAACATGAAATACATATGGTTTAGAAAGCAAAGAGACAGAAAATGAGAGAAAAAAGTTAGATTATTCAGTTACTTATGTAGATTTCTATAAGCTAGTTTTTATTTATAATATATAAATTTGTGGTAGTCAGTGTGAGTTTTTTCAACTGACTTTTCTTGTTCGTTTATTAATATTAAAGTTATTTGAGTTTTGAGTTAATTATTTGAAATCAAAGTAGGTTTAAATCATACTTTATGCTTTGATATGTTTTTTTATTTTGTGTTTATTGCTATGCAATTGATTTGTCTTTTTTCTAAGAATTTTAGGCAGATGACATTTCATTTGGATTGAGAAATTTTTTGTAGAAATAAAAACTTGAAGTACAATTATATGTTTTTTTACTTATTTATACCTATTTTGGATAAAAATTATTACCTTATAGTAGAATATAAAAACTTAGTCATATAGAACAGCTTTTTCTACAGTTCAGATTTTCATTGGATTTAAAGATATGTGAATAGAGTTGGGTAGTAAATTGGGAAATCGGGTCAATGATGCGGGGTATGATTAGGTTGAGTCAAAACCCGGTCATATCCGACCTGCGAACGCCTCTATTTAGAAACTAGAAGTGATCTATCCCATTTGTGAATAGTTTTTTTCTCCAACCTTTTATTCAATAAATACATAATACTGCCACAACCCAAAGGATTTTCATTTTTTGATATTTTAAAATTGAGTTTACTATATTTTTTTCGCATGCATTGTTAGTGAACAAATTTTGAAAACTGATATTGAGAAACTATAAGACATCTATCAATTGCATATATTTTTATATGCTCATGTATCATTGACAAATATATACAGAGTCAAACATAATTTTAAAAAAAATCAAAAAATGAGAAATTTTATTAGACGAAGATAGTAAGAAAACGACGGAGGCAATTTAATGATGTGATGTTTTTGGTTGTGGAGAGTTTTTAGATCTTTTTGTTTTCTTTCCACCTTTTTTTTTTCCTCCAAGAAATGTATGACAAAAGCGTGATAAGTTCAATTTAAAAAAAAAAAAACGTGACAAGCTGTAACGTTTTATAGATTTTAGACTTTAGAGTCCCTTTTTTAAAATTTTGTTTGGGAAAATAAGAAAATTGTCAAATGCAATTTCCGTTAGACAGGAGTTCCGTAAATTTAAAAGTAAAAGTTTTTCAACGCCCTACATTGATATGAGTAGCCATAGAGTGATTGAACTAACTTTTCGTTTAACGAAATTTAAAAAAAAAGTGAAAAAAAATCTACTATAAGGTAGAACTTTATTGTTAGATATAGGAAACATATTTTATACTACCCCGGCCCTATTTTTTTTATTTCATTAAATTTTTTAACTTAAGTTTGATTTAAATTTATTTATATTATTATTTATTAAATTTTATAAAAAAATTATATTTAAAAACTACAAAACTTTACAGTTTTTAAATATAGTTTAAAAAGTTTTATCAGGTAATAATATAAATAAATAATCTAGAAATTAAGGTTTTGACATTAAGAAAAATAGTAACATTTAAACCACATTTCAAGCAGAATATTCGAAGCTATTCCTAAATAGGATCCAGATTTTCTACTTTCGAAACTTAATAAAATAAAAACTAAAATCAGAATCGATTGTGACAATTAAACTAGAGGTTTAGGGACAATATTCTAATTTATCAAAAGCTATCGAATTTCTTCCTGACTCAGGTCAATGGTCACAATTTGGTCTTCGTTCCAAAATTCCAACCTGGGTTTTTTATGCTCTCCCAAATTCCCATAAAAACTAAACTATAGTACTAGATTCTACAAAAATTAACAAAAATCTAAGCATAACTGCGTCAAAAAACAATAATAATACATTTACTTATTTTCAACATCAATTAAAAATGTTGAAACATTTGACATTTTTGTAGAAAATTCGTAGTTTACAACAATTCACGATCAAAAGTAAAAGTTGCTGTACTCTCTGAATTCCAACGCGGTGAATTATTCCAGCTCAAGATCACAAATCATTCTTAATAGTAACCTGGAGGACCTTACAATAATTGTCCCCACTTAACAGCTGTTTACAAATAAGTGACTATATTTTCCACTCTTTACCTGATTTAACCCAACACAACCGAACTTATCATTCTGGTCCCGGGCCCTCACAAATTTTCCAGCGATTTCTGAAAGCAACGGGTACCCTTGATTGATGCTCATTAGATTAGCTACTTCTTTTCCCTTGTTCTTTTTCTTTTCCCTGTTTGGTTGCCAAGAGCTTAAGAGGGGTAATTTCTTGTTGCAGTCCAAACACATCAGTTTCTGCCAAATTTTTGTTCTGTTTGATTTATGAAACTTCCAAAAGAAAGACCCAAATCAGCGCAACCATTCTAGGCTATGGAATAAGGAATAGCACCAAAAGTCCAAAACCAGTAGAGTAATTACAAGAAGAAAGTACATAAGGTTGAATTGAAACAAAGGCATCTAGCAAAAGAAAAAGTAATAATAATAATAATCTCTTTTTCAACCATCCAGCTCGTTTCTTCGCTGGCTGCAATTAGCTGTAGCAAGTTACAATGTGGAATTCTTCTAAGAATTCTCTGATAAAGAATAAAGTTGAGAAAATAATAATAATAATAATAATAATAACAATAATATAATCCTAGAAAAAAATATGAGTAACAAACAAGTTATTCTCCAAGCTAAACCTCTCACTCCTATTGGCGTTTCTCTCTATGTACACTCCCCTCCCTATCCTTTGAACCCTCCAAAGACGAAACATTTGATCTTTGAACGTGATCACATCTCCATTTTCACCTGACCTGCACCGAACCAGGAATTGGATTAAGTAAAGAACTTGGTGCAACTTGACCATGTGTATGATTAGATCGACGAACTAGAATTGATACAAGTTTCTGCTTACCATGAAGACCCTCTAGCTGATTCTGATGAAATTCCATCTGGACAATGCTCTGAAGATCATCCTCCCAAAATGACGGAACCTGAAGTTATATGTTCAGTCACATTTAGATTCTATGATAAGAACACCTGAATGCACGAAATTTACAAAAGGCTTCGAGCTTTACCTGAGAAACACCGGTAACAAGCCTGTCCAGTGGAGGCAATTGCATCGCGGGATTTTGATGTAACGAACCGTTCACTTGGTTCATGCCAAATTGTGTACTGATGGTTTCAGCTATACTGTTGTGCAAAGGTACCTCTTGCTGGAGTTGACGCCCGAAAGGGAATGCTTGCATTTGAGGAGTCACAGGGAAAACAATGTGAGGTGAAGGTGCCCGAGTCTGCAATATCCGCAAGATCAATGAGGAACAGGTAATCTCACTGGAAAATGCAGTTCATAATGTCAAATTGCCAATACCACGGAGAATAAGAGTGACAATTATCTTTAACGTACATCTTTAGACAGAAGCGCTTCCATTTTAGAATCCATTCTTGGGTTTACGGTAGCCAACTTCATGGAAAGAAACTGGAAAACCAAAAAACCAACCAAAATCAACCCTCTGAAAGCTGAATTCATCAAACATTGGCAATACAGTCTATGATGGTTTTCTTGACTGATTCATTTGCACCTCAACTTGGCGCTGCAACGATTGCACGTAGTTAATGATTTCATCAAGCATAACAGCCTTCCCGGTCACCTGAAGCACAACAAACTCGTGTTAGAAACTTCTGTTTTATTTTTAGCCAGCACCAACTCCACAATAAGGGATGTGCCAGAAAAGCTACTCATATTTTCAGCCCACCTTACTGCATCCTGGCACAAGATCTTGAAGGAACTTCATCCTCTCACTAATTTTTTCCCTCCTGACCTGCAAAAACAGAAAAATGACAAAACTTCAGCATACCAATGACACATCCAATTAGATACAAATACAATGGACAATTTCAAATTACTATTTATTTATTCAATTTTCTCCTGTTGAGTTCTTACTCTTTCAGCAAGACTGTGACTATCAGTAGCCTGGCCCCTTCTGGCCCTCACATGAATATAATCTTTTGGTGGTTCTGCTGGCTTGGAATTCTCCTTATTTTGCTTCTGATTCCCATTATTTTCAGGTTGGCTGTTCCCATTAGCTTCTGCCTCTTCCTTACCTTCCCCATTACCCTCATCTTGCTTGCTTCTCTTTGCAGTGGATTCATCATTCTCTGCCAGCGCCTGAAATTCACCATCCACAATCATTTGCCAAAAATTCTTACAACAAATGGGCAAATTCAAATCATAATCGATTTCATTACCTTGGAGTCAGTAGCAGATGAAGATGGAGATTCCTTTGGTTTTCCCCTGGGAACTGATTTCCTTTTCCTACCATTACCCTGATTTTGAACTTCCACATTTGAATTCCCACCTGGGATCTGCTCAGAAACAGAAGATTCCTCCTTTGAATCACCATTTTCTCTTGTAAGGGACCTTGACAATTTCTTATCAGAATCAGAACTGTTGAAATTGGGTTGATTGTTCAGTACCAAATTTGGCACAAATCTTTGAGGCAATTCAGTCCCAACCTTTCCAAATTGCTCATTTAAACCAGCAAAACAAGAAAACCTAGCAGCTCTTTCTGCAAATCCAGGGTCAGCAGCAAATGGTGCCAAGCCTGGATGGCTTCCGAAATTCCCTCTCATCTGAGAATCCATCACTGAAAGATTGAGCTTTGGAGGCGAGCTCAGCGGGGTATTATAACAAGAAGTGTTTTTGGCACTGTTAACGCCGTCATGTTTGACGGAAAATTGAGGTGAAATTTCACCGGAATTGCAGATGCTTCCCAGCCTCCCGATCAACTCCCTCATCATAAAGCCGCTGCCACCGCCGGTGGACGCTGCCGGAGACGAGACCATGGAACTCAATGCAGACTCAAAGGGATCGCTCTGATCCATTTGGTTCTCCCAGTTCCCACCAAAGAAGCAGTCGGCAACTTGCTCTGTTCCACAAATGAGCGCGCTCGCGAAATCGCAGGATTCCATGAGAAGGATCTCGCCCACTTCCAGTTAGTTCAAGAATTGTTCAGTTCTGGAGTACCCAGATGCAGGGCTGAGGTCAAAACCAAGAATCAGAGAGAAAGTTCAGATTTTTTCCCGCAAGTTATTGGTTTTAACAGAAAGGGGCTTTGAATTTCTTTGACACAGAGAAGAAAACAGAGGAAGAGGGGAGGAAACTACTGGAAATGATGGAATTGGTGCTTGTGTCACACTCAATTGTGGGAAGTGGAAAAGAATAGAAGAAAACTTAGAGAAGAAGAGAGTGCGAGCCAGAAAAGCTGGGCAGAGGAGAGGAGAGACAGAGATTGATAACAAAATGAAGGGAAGTGAAGAGGAAGGAAGGAAGATAAATAGAGGAAATGTCAGTTTGACCATAATTTCTAGTAATATTTTGTTTTATTATTTTTTATTTTAACTAAATAAATAAATACTTGTAGCTGGACAATAAATGAATTCTCTTGTGATTCAAGTTTCGTACATTAAAAAGAGTGACATTTTTTTTAAAAAAGATAATAAATTGCAAAATAAATTACTTAAATTTTGATTTACCGTTAATAAATTTGTCCAAACTCAAAAGCTACATCAAACAAAATTATATTACTATATACAGTAACCTTAAATTATAAGATGATGATTTGCCTTATTAGCAAACTCAGAGCAACTCCAATAGTTTTATCATAATTTCTATAAAATGAGGAAGTAAAAAATAAAATCTTTATATTTTTTTTGTTTCAACTCCAATAGTTTTCTATTTTGTAGAATTTTACATTTATTACATAATAGTTATATATTTACAAATTCCAATTAGTGATGCATCATCTCCCTCTCCTCACCCCCACCCCGATTTGCCCCCAGATTTGTTCAAAATTGCCCGGGGCCTCAATTTTGCTCTGGAATCTGCCCGAGCCACTCAGATTTGTTTGAAATCGCCCCCATCAAACGAACAATTTTGAATGATTTTCCAAACAATTTTGAGCAAGCAAAAGATTCGTAGGCCACATTTCCTCACACACACACACAAAAACATGACAAATTCAATTGATCTTGAGCTGTCGACCAAACCCAAGCGAAGAATGAGATCGATGGCCTCATCATCGATGCTATCGGAGTTTGCCTCTCCTTTCACGTGCTTGGTCTCTCATTGTCGTTGGAGTTCCCTTTATTGGTCTCATTGTGGCATCTCCTGATTCTGATTTTGATCTCAGGCTCAATTCCGATGCCACCTCATTAGCGTTTCTGCAAGAATAGGGAACTAATTATTCTGTTTCATCTTCTTCCTTATTTTGGGAAGATGGAGAAACTATTGGAATGAAAAAAGACTAAATATTCTTTAAAATATTAAAAAAAACTGCTAAATAGAAAACTTATTAGAGGTGCTCTTACAAATTCACATAATTTTAAAAAATTAATGATGAAAGTTTGAAAATGAAAGGTTTATCCACACCTCAATCCAAGCAGTAATAGCTCTGTCCTGACATAGAGATGGCCAGAGCTTTAGATACCCCTATCTTTCCTTAATTTCTTAAAAACCATCAACTTTAGTGTAGAAATTTTGAGTATAAAAAAAGTAAAATGATCAAAGGCGCTTTTATTAAGTCACCTCCATTTAAATAAGAGCAAAAAAGAAAAAAATTGAATTCATCGAAAACAAATAAATGCCTTTTTTAGTTAAAAAAAATAGAGAGATTTTTTTTATTTCACACATAATACAATTAAATCTCTGTAAGGTCAAAATATAAGAGCAGGTTATTAGTAGGACGGGGTTTCTCATCTCGGGTGAGGAAAAAAAACGGACTATTTTCCATTTATTTTGTTTGGGATCAAATAATGAGTTATTTAATACTCCTTCTGTCGCATATTCTTTGCACTATTTACTTTTCAGTAATTAATCTATAATTTTTTAATTTTAATATTTTAGTATATAAATGAAGAACTTTTATATAAGAATGATAAATCAAGACATATAGTTTCTAAGTATATATATTTTTTAAATTTTTTACTAATAAATACTAATATAAATAAATTCAAGTTAAATTATATGAAAAAATTTAATGATGCAAAGAATATGAGACGGATAGAGTATATTATTTTTTTAATTTTGAGTATATTATTTTTTTAATTTTATTAAATTTTTTTACTTAACTTTATTACCAGTTTAAACTCTCACATCAAATAATACTAGGACACCAGTTGACGATCTATGTAAAGGTGTATGCGGAAGCTAAATCTCTCATAATGAGAAAGGAATTTATGGGTATAGTTATTAAAATCTATTTTTTAAGTTTGGTGTGGAAAAATTAGCAAAAAAATTAATTGTTTTCTGAAAAATTGTTATTCAGATTATTATTAGATAGATCTAGTGTGAGTTTCCAAATAACATTATTATAAAAAAAAAAAAGACTAGACCACTAATTTACCATCTATCTAAAGGACTATGTGGAAGCTGAACCTTTCAAAATAAAACATGGTATGTGTTGATATGGTTATTAGAAGGTAGAAATATCAAATTTGTCACTAATATTTTGGGTTAAGAGGGGATAAGTTACTATAATTTTTTTTGCCAAATCTCCCATTAAAATTTTAAAATAGGCCAGATATGTCATTGAAGTTTCAAAATAAAAGTGGATATGTCACTACCCATTAAAAAGCTAAAGAAAAATGTTAAAAAAATAAGTTTTGAAATTTTAGGGTGATATTGCAGGATTTAACAAATTTTAAAGATTTTTTGTAATTAGACTATCTCTCGCTCACTCGTATACCGGCGAGAAGATTAAACAGCAGAGACGGAGTGAGGGTGGTGACGAGGCACTGATGATAGAGATAGCGACAAGGCTGAAGCATTAATGGCAGAGATCAGACCCTCTTTTGACAAAAATCTCAAAAGTATTGATATTTTTTAAAAGATGCATCATGATCCCAAGATTTTAA
This sequence comes from Aquilaria sinensis, assembly GCA_005392925.1. Classification (NCBI taxonomy): domain Eukaryota; kingdom Viridiplantae; phylum Streptophyta; class Magnoliopsida; order Malvales; family Thymelaeaceae; genus Aquilaria; species Aquilaria sinensis. The sequence goes on from SMDT01000251.1 coordinate 96,166, forward strand.
AACCTGCTATTTTTACCATTTTCTGTTATTTTGTAACTGGTAGTGGCATATTCGACCCATTTTAAAATATTAGTGGGAGATTGGGCAAAAAAAAACTATAGTGGCATATCCGCTTCCTACACAAAATATTAGTGGTAAATTTGATATTTCTATTGTTATTGAAATTTTTTTTTTTTTTTTGTGTTTTCCTTAAGTTGGATACGGAAAAAGTTAGTAAAAAATTAATTACTTTCTAAACAATTGTTATTCAAGTGATTTTTAGGTAGATATAATGTGAGCTTTCAAATGACTTTGATTTTGAAGAAAGAAAATAAATAAAATTGAGAATAATTAGTTCTGAATAAATTTCTTAGTAGAAAAAATAGAATCTTAGATTGGGGGGAAAATGGTATATTTAACCTTTTCACTAATAATTAAGTGCAGTTGATTTTGTATTAATTTAATATATATTATTTAAATTGATTATCTACCAAAATTATCAATTTATTGTAATCGCCACTTTAAGAAGTCCATCAAGTGATATTAAAATATTTTTTAAAATGAAAAAATAATTAAATTTTCTTTTATTATGTTGGTTAAGTTAAAAAATTAATTAAAATACTTACTATTTACAAAAATATCTTGAAATTTATTTTTGTAGTGAAGTCCAAAGTTTCAAAACAAATTGATAATAAACCACATTATATAAGAATAATACATAATAATGAATTAAAATTAAAGCATAATGAACTCACTTTAAGAATTCAGAAGTTGAGATCAAATGATGGGAAAATTACCAAAATCCCCCCTAAGGCATACCCTAACCTACACTTGTGTTCCCCTTATTTCAAATACCTACACTTACTTCCCTAAAAATTTAACTTCATTAATGACCATTATGACATAAAAGAGAAAATGCCTACTTTTGCCCTCCTATCTTTGTTACTTAAAAAGTTTGCCCCACTAACTTCTACATCTAAAAGGATAGGCCCTATCTCCCTTCATCCCTCCCACTTGCTTCCTTTTCCACCTTTGTCGTCCATCTCGCTGCCAATCTCACAATCAAAACCAAAGTTTTTTCAGAAATCAAAACAATTAGACAAAAGAAACTTTATCCCCCAACTTAAGAGCGCAAAACCCATAAATAAACCTCTTTGCCTTCCCCAATCCAAACCTTAGTCCCAATTTCCTAAATCTTAAATAGATTTGATCTCAAATTGAACAAAAACATATCTAATCTATTTCTGCTAGAAATGAAGGCTTTGGAGGGGAGGGCATGTCAGTGATGGGTCGCTTGGGCTGGTTGGTCTTGATGGGAGGGATGGCCAAGGATTTGGAGGAGAAGGAAGGTTGATTGAGTTTGGGGTTTTTGGGTTTGGGATTTTTATAAAGAAAGGATTCGTTAACAGATGGAGATAAAAATGAGTTTGGGAGATAGAGAAGGGTGGAGGGAGACAATCTGTAGAGTTTGGGGGCCAAAGTTATTGAGTGAAGAAGGATAAGAGTTTAAAAAGAATTTTTTTTCCTTTTTTTTTTTTCTCTTAACGTTTATTAACGGAGTTAGCTTTGGAAGGTGATAAGTGTAGGTATTTGAAATAGGGAGAACATAAATGTAAGTTTCACTAAACGTCAAGGGGGTCTAGGTAATTTTCCCTTAAACAATTACTTTGGATTAAATAATATCTTCTGATTGGAATTGAAACAAAATGATTTTAATTGATGTACAACATTTTGAATTTATTAGAATAGACATATTGTATAGTTTAATTTAGGATTCAAAAGTTAATTTTAGTAACAAACAAAAAGAAGTAATTAATTCAAGGGGGGGAATGTGTAAATTGCTAGGTGCCTTAATTCACTGAAAAATTCACATTTTTTGGGGAAAACCTAAAAAAATGCATTTTGCATGGAAAAAATGCCAATTTCCAGTGACTTAGGAGAATGCCTAAATACCCATTGCTCCTTTCAACTATAGTGACTCAGACAGTTTGCCCCTTTAACTATAAAGTGGATTAACTTGATCTCTAAACTTTGGAAAATCGGCCAGTTTAGTCCTTTAACTCACTTATGTGCTCACATGACCACATGTGACAAAAACACCGTTAAAGAGACAAACAGAGCCTCTTTTTCTTCTTCATTCCTGACATAACCTCGATCTCTGATGCCGCCTTTATCTTCCCTCTGCCCACTTGGGTTTCGATTAGATTTCCCAACATTGTGGAGACCCAACAGTAGATTGACATTAGAGTCTTAATCGGAGACCTAATAGTGGATTAACATCAGCAGAATCAAAGATGCCATGATTCTCTAACATCACTAACGAACGAAGCACACAAAGAAGATGAGAAGGCCTAGAAGTCGAGCGTGTTTTTCATCTCAATGATTCATTTGATTCGTTTAGATGCTCTCCATCAGACCCTTGCACGATTCATCTATCTCAAAGTGGTGCAACGTGTTATTAAAGGAGTAGTGAAGGTTTTAGGTAGAGGTGGGGCAAGGAGTAGGTTGGTTCAACTATGAATGAGGCTGTTTTGGCATTGGAGGTAGGAGAAAAGAAAGGTTATGGAGGGTAAAGATCGGGCAGAAGAAAAGTTGGAGAGGTTGTGGAGGCCAGAGATCAAGCGGAAGAAGGGGTGGTGGTGGCGGTTGCTCCATTAAAGATGGATAGCGTGAGGATTAGGTTAAGTCAAGGGACTAGAGTGATCAATTCATCAAAGTTTAGGGTTCGAGTTGATTCACTTTATAGTTCATGGGGCAAACTGTTCAAGTCACCATAGTTCAGGGGAGTAATAGGTATTTAAGCCCTTAGGAGAATTTTGGGTCTAGCGGTGAGATGCAAAATGAAAATTGACTATGGCAACCTTGGCAACAAATGCTCCACCTAGTGGAGTGCGGAGTAGTAGTGGTAAGGTCTCAACTCTAGCTGTTAAGGTTCAAATGAAGATCGTAATGGCTTAAAGGTTAAGTGATTTTCCATGTTTTCTCTTCTATTTCTTTGTTTTGTGACTGTTGAATTTGTTTTGTCCCTATGTGTCCCTATGATTCTCCTTTTCTCTTTCTTTTTTGAGGAAGAAAACCAGCTTTTAGGATCAACTGCAAAAAAGTCATCAAACTCCAACACTATTTTCAATTTAGTTCCTCATGTAATATTTTAAACAAATAATCATTTAAAGCAAGATAGAAGAGACAATTTATAAATATTTAATCTTGAAATTATTGTTTTGAAATGATTTATATATTAAGTTTCATACTCATCTAATATATTTTTATGCAAATTATCATAAAATGAAAATTATACATGCCACTTTTGAGACGCTCTTAAAAATAGCATATTTTCAATAAGTTGCTTTCTTGGCCCCACTTTAGGCACCTAGGTAAATAGTATGTGGAAAAATTATGAAAACCCCCGCTGCAGCGAGAGGGGATTTACTTCAAACGGAATCACGATGAGGGCATCGACTTCGAATGGAACCACGGAATGACGATCAATTGAACGGGGGGAAGGAGAGGAAGTTGGAAAGGTCAAAGGATTAGAAGTCAGCTCGATCAAGAGGATGGGCATTTGAGGTTACTGAAGAAAAGGTCGCCTCGATCCTAAGCCATTGTTATTACACTACTAAAAAATGGGGATTTACTAACGGCATTATTACCAACTGCCTAGCCGTTGGTAAATACCAATGAGCATGACCGTTCGTATATTTATTCCAACGTGCACGCGTTGGTAGAAAAAAAATGTACTGTATGTTTTTTTCCAGTGGCCTAGCCATTGGTAAATACCAATGGGCTTGACCGTTGGTCAAATGTCCAACGTGCACGCGTTGGTAGACTTTTTCTTGGAAATGGGCCTGATTTAGTGGGCTTTTTTACCAACGGCTAATAATGTAATTAAACCTTAGCCTTTTTCCAACAGCCATAACCGTTGGTAAATACCAATGGGCTTGACCGTTGGTTAATTTCCAACGTGCAGGTGTTGGTGGACCAGGGGTCTGGAAATGAACCTTATGTCGTGGGCCTTTTTTAGTTGTTGGTAGTTTTTAAATGAAACGGTGCATTTCAGGCTTTTTTTTTTCCAACGGCCTAGTGTGTTTTAAATGGTCGTCTTCATCCTCTAGCCAGTTCAGTCTCGTTATTTCGGTGAGAAACGAAAACGTGAACACTGCCGCCGCTTACCTCGCCATTGCTGTCGACGGACGTGGGGTACCTTCGGAACACGTATTTTCGGCTCCATTTGACAGATCTGGTGCGATTTCTCAGGTATTGTGCTTTATTTACGGTTTAGGGTCGATTTTCTATATAAATGAAATTTTCGTTTGATTAAGTTTTTTTACCTCGTTTTCTTCAGTTCGTACCTCCATCTCTTAGTTTGAAGGGTTGCCTGAGTTGATTCCTTTGCTTGTGAAGTTGTTAGAGGTAATTTTTATTTTTATTTTTCTACAACTATGAAAATGGTTAAGTTTCTGTAGAAAAAAAAATTGTTTTTCTTTTTTTATGTTCCTATGAAAATGTATGTATTGTGTCTATTGTTCCAAGATAGTTCTGGTTTTGTCCAATTAATTTTTGTTAATTATTTTTTGTTTGTGGGTATTTTTAGTGATGGAAAAAGGTTAATATGAAATTTATTTGTGGTATTTGATTATGTTAAAGGTAGGTATTTTGAATTTATGATATAGATTATTGTATGAATTTATTAATTCTATATATTTTGATGCTAATTGGTTTAGTTATGGTTTAGTTTGAATGATTTAGTGTAAATGGTTATATTATGTTATGGTGTAATAAATAATAATAATAATAATAATAATAATAATAATAATAATAATAATAATAATAATAAGATGTACCCAATAATATAAAAATAAAATTAGTAATAATAGTAATTAAGAATAGTACGTAGTAGTAGTAAGTTAGAAAAAATAATAATAATGAAACTAAGTAATAATAATTAAGTATGATATGGTCAATGATTTTAATTTCATTAATAATAAGAACAATATTAATGAGAAATATAATAATGTAATAATACGCTTAATAAAAATAAAAATATGAACAATATTAGAAAAATAATAATAATATCCCCGCTAATGATTATAATAATTATAATAGTAAAAATAATTATTTTTTCCCAATAATTATAATAAGAGTTATAGTTCTTATAATAGTCATATAAATAATACATGGGAAGAATAACAACAACAACAACAACAACAACAACAACAACAATAATAATAATAATAATAATAATAATAATAATAATAAGATGTACCCAATAATATAAAAATAATAATAGTAATAATAATAATTAAGAATAGTATGTAGTAGTAGTGGTAGTAAGTTAGAAAATACTAATAATGAAACTAAGTAATAATAATTAAGTATGATATATTGTCAACGATTATAATTTCGTGAATAATAAGAACAATAAGAATGAGAAATATAATAATGTAATAAAACGCTTAATAATAAGAATAATATGAACAATATTAGAACAATAATAATAATATTAATGATAATGATTATAATATTTATAATAGTAAAAATAATTATTTTTTTCCCAATAATTATAATAAGAGTAATAGTTCTAATAATAGTCATAATTAATAATACGTGGGAAGCATAATAATAATAATAATAATAAAAATAATAATAATAATAATAATAATAATAATAACAAATAATAAACAATACAACAACAAATAATAATAAACAAAAACAACAACAAATAATACAAAACAAAATACAATAATAATAATAATAATAATAATAAAATAATAATAATAACAATAAAACAATAAAACAACAAAAACAACAACAACAACAACAACAACAACAACAACAACAACAACAACAACAACAACAACAACAATAATAATAATAATAATAATAATAATAATAATAATAATAATTATTATTATTATTATTATTATTATTATTATTATTATTATTATTATAATTAATGTTATTAGTATAATAATTATCATATTTACCATACTTCTAAAATTACGAATACTAATTATATATAATAATGAAAATAATTTATCTATTAATTACAATAATACCCATAGTAATTAAATTTGACTAATAATAATACTATACCCATAATAATACAGATAATAATTAAGTATGATATGGTCAATGATTATAATTACGTGAATAATAAGAACAATAAGAATGAGAACTATAATAATGTAATAATACACTTAATAATAAGAATAATATAAACAATATTACAACAATAACAATAATATTACAACAATAATAATAATAATACCGAAAATGATTATAATAATTATAATAGTAAAATTAAATATTTGTACCCAATAATTATAATAAGAATAATACCTCTAATCATATTCATATTAATAATATGTGGAAAGCGTAATAATAATAATAATAATAATAACAACAACAACAACAACAACAAAAACAATAATAATATTAATAATAATAATAGGAATAGTTGCTATAATAATGATAAAATTACCAATACTAATTATATATAATAACGAAAATAATTTATCTATTTTTTACAATAATACCCATAGTACTTACATTTGACTAATAATAATATTATACGCATAATAAAACAGATGATAATTTTTATTATAATTACTATAGTAATAGTACATGTACTATTAATAATAGAAATAATTATAGTGATAATAGTAATGCGTATAATAATTATTATTACATCATTATAATTATAGTAATATGCACCGCACAATCATAATACTACTACTAATAATAATAATAATAATAAACAATACTATTAATAAAATTACTAATAGTATTACTATTGATAACTGAAAAGATCTGTTTTCTTAGATATATAATCTGTCGTTGTGATACATCTATCGGAAGGGTACAAATGACTATTAATATAGTATTATTGACGATATGATGGTTTGTTCTGTAATATGATATATTGTGAAATAATAATTTCGTGATAATGAACTTTGATGACACTGATGGGTATACGATTACGAACAAATTTAGTTTGTAATGGAGTCGGCACGTAGTTGGATGTACAGTAACCGTTAATTGCCTGGCCGAACGGGTCACACACAAGAGTGGGAGTCCGGGGTTAATGAATTTATATCATTCGCTGTCTCTCATCCTGAAACAATGAGCGGGTTATGATTTCGTTGTCCTTGTCGGAAGTGTAAGAATTTACGATTTAAAGAGTCTGACGATGTCAGAGTTCATCTGTACAAATGGGGGTTTAAGCATATTTAATTGAATTGGACGGCTCATGGTGAGCCATTTAATGAAGCATCAGATACAGACCCGGGTGTAGGTGGCTTTCATCACTTTGACCAGGGGTCTTCGATAAATCCATATGAAAGGATGGTATTAGATGCCGTTGGCCTAATTACTCACAAATTCCAGAACACAATGTTGCAGAGTCGAATGAAAGTGCAAATTTTTTTTTTAATCTATTGAATTCAGCATCAACTCCTCTATGGGATGGGTGCGAAAATCATTCTGAGTTATCTGCTGCTATCCGTCTTCTTAACGTTAAGTCTGAGTATCACATGTCATGAGCATGTTTTAATGGCATTGCCCAACTGATGAAGGAGACTTAACCTACAAATAGTAAGATGCCATCAAATTGGTTTGAAATGAAGAAATTAGTTTCGCAGTTGGGCCAGTCTCACCAGAAGATTGACGTATGTGTGAATGATTGCATGTTGTTCTGGAAAGATGAAAGTATTCTGCGTATTTGTAAGTACTATGGAGCTGAGAGATATAAGCCAAAAAAGGGAGGTTATAGTAAAGATCGATCGAGAAAAACCATGCATTATTTACCACTAAGCCCTCGTCTGCAACACTTATTTGCGTCAATGTCAACAGCAAAGCAGATGAGGTGGCATAAGGAGCAAACATAGTTCCTAGGTGTTATAAAACATCCATCAGATGATGAAGCTTGGAAACATTTTGATCGGACCTACCTATGGTTTGCCTCGGAAGCACAAAATGTCCGATTGGGGTTGTGTGCCGATGGATTTACCCCATTTGGACCATCTGGAAAACAATACTCTTGTTGGCCTGTTATCGTTACTCCGTATAATTTGCCCCTTGGATGTGCATGAAAAAACCGTATATGTTCCTTTCGTTGTTGATTCTAGGTCCACATAGCCCAAATCATAAGATTGATGTTTATCTACAACCTTTAATAGAAGAGCTAAGGCATCTATGGTTTGATGGTGTTGAAATATAGGATGTGTCATTGAAAGAAAATTTTGTTCTTCGAGCAGCATTAATGTGGACCATAAATGATTTTCCCGCTTATGGCATGCTTTCAAGATGGATGACATATGGTCGATTGTCTTGCCCTATTTGTATGGGAGGAAGTAAGGCATTCAAACTTAAGTATGGTGGAAAATTTTCTTTTTTTGACTGTCACCGGCAATTTATTGGTCGGAACCACCCATATAGAAGAAATAGTACATGTTTTAAGAGTGGGAAGTTAGAGAAGACATCGTCTCCCCAGCACTTATCAGGTGAGGCAATATTTGAAAGAATATCATGGATTCCATCAATTGGTAATGATGGTCCACAAAATCGCCCGTGTGATTATGGAAAATCACATAATTGGACGAAGCGATGCATTTTTTGGGACTTACCATATTGGGCCACGAACTTAATCTGCCATAATCTTGATGTCATGCAATTGAGAAGAACTTGTTTGAGAATATATGGAATACTGTGATAGATGTTAAGAACAAAACGAAAGATAATGTTAAAGCACGAAAGGACCTTGAAATTTATTGTAATCGGACGGAGTTAAACATGGTTGATCTTGATGATGGTCGTTCATTCAAACCAAAGGCGAGGTTTACATTTGATGTTAACCAAAGGCAAAATGTGATCGCTTGGGTAAAATCTCTACGACTCCCTGATGGATATGCCTCGAATCTTGGGAGATGTGTTGATACATCTGGTTGCAAAATGTATGGCATGAAGAGTCATGATTGTCATGTTATGATACAAAGGCTTCTCCCTATTGCCTTTAAAGTGCTTCCCGAAAATATATGGAAGCCATTAACGGAGTTAAGCCTATTCTTTAGAGACTTGTGCTCCCCAGAGCTTCATGAGATTCACTTGTTGGCATTGGAGGCCAATATTCCAATTATAATTTGTAAGCTTGAGAGAATTTTTCCTCGAGGGTTTTTTGATGTAGTGGAGCATTTCCCAGTTCACTTGCCATATGAAGCAAGGGTTGGAAGACCTATTCAGTACCGATGGATGTATAAATTTAAGCGGTGCATGCATGACCTAAAAATGAAGGTTTCTAATATTGCTTATGTTGAGGGTTCGATATGTGAAGCATACTTTATAGAGGAGACTTCCATCTTTATAGTGAATCCCATGTTCCCTCCATGATGAACCGAGTATCGCGAAATGATGATGGTGGTCTTGTCCCCTATAATGGTGAGTTGTGGTCCATATTCACTTTTCCGGGGCGTCCAGATGGTGCATGTAGATATAGATTCCTCACAGATGATGAACTCAGACTTGCAACCACATACGTTCTTCTAAACTGTGCTGAGATCAGGCCATATCTAAAGTAAGTCATCCTTCATGATCACCCAGTAGTTTGATTATTTTGAAGTTCAGTATTAATCATCTGATGAAACTAACATATTTTCCTCCTCTCCCTATTTCGTCACAGTATGTTTGTGGAGCAGGTAAGGGAAATTGCACATGATATAACCATGTCTGACACGGACATATACATTGAAAACAATTTCTCAAGCTGGCTTCGACACTATGTAGGCTACTTAATTTCGACTCACTATGTATTGCAATATGTTAAGTTATAAACTTGCGGATATATTATCCTAAAATGAAATTGTTTTACATAGGTTGATGACCCAGGTAACAATATAGTTGATAACATCTTGTGGGATGTTGCATGTGGACCCTTACGTCGGGTAGAGACATGGCCTGTTTATTTCACAAATGGGTACAAGTTTCACATAAGTGAATGGGGCAAGGACAAATCAACATTTAATAGTGGAGTTTGCATATGAAGCATGGGTTCAAGCAAAGTTGAATGTGATTTTTATGGTATATTAGAAGAAGTCATTCAACTCGAATATCCTGGCTATCTACATAAGAATGTTGTCTTGTTTAGGTGCAACTGGTTTGACCCAACACCTAAACGTGGAACTCGAATGTATAAACATTTTGGGTTAGTTGAGATCCGGGATAGCTGAAGATATCATAAGTTTGATCCTTTCATTCTAGCATCATAGACTGACCAAGTTTACTACACACCCTATCCGACAAAGTCACGTGAGAAAAACAGGTGGCCAGCTGTTATGAAGATAAAACCTAGATGGATAATCCAGTATGCAATTGTTGACAAGGATGACGCTTATCAAGAAAGTGGATCCGTTATGAATCAAAGAATTGAAGATGACCCAGTTGAGGAGTTAGCTGACCCGTGTGTCGGTGATGCTATTGAAGGAGATTTAGTTTAGGAGAGGGGTTCTAATGAAGAAACAGATGATGAGGAGGAGTTTCTATCCGATGACACCGACACTGAAAAAAATGAGGAGTTTCACGATACTGGAAGCACTGGGTCGGGTGAATGAGGATGTACAGATTTAGTTTGTTTAGTCATCACGAGTCATTAGTTGTTTGGAACAAATTTGGTAAATTTATGTGCAGCGAATACATAACAATTAATGTCAGTAAACATATGAATGTTTAATTTTCTTACTAATCATAATAATAAATGCAGATGCCGTGTAAAGGAGATAACACATATAAACGCCGACCTGGAAAGGGACCATTCGTGCAGTTTAAGGAGGTCATGGAGCCAATACTTAAGGCTCAAAAGAGGATGGGTTCTTCATCCCGGGCACAGGACGATTTCGGTGTAGAGACGTAAGACACAACAATGCCAACGACTCACATCCACTCACATCAGCACCAATTTGACGGTGGTGGAGGCATGCCATCTGGACATGGATCTGGTGCGCGGCATATGTGTCACCCGATACTGCCAACTCATCCCTCAGATGAAGACATACAAATTGATGACATCCCATCATCGATGTCACAAACACCAGCCTGAGCACGAATGAGGATATCCCCACATGGTAACACGTAAGTAATGAATATCCTGCAAACGTTCTGAAAATAGTAATATTATTTACATTACTGTGAATAATTTTCAACATATCACTGTGAATAATCATTTGAACTGTGCAGATTCATTCCAGCTGCAGCGACACAGTTAGTGACACCATGTTTCACCACACGTTTTAAACCATATTCTGATTGGTCCTCTGTCTCTCCATCAAACCTTTAACAATGGTGGCGTGTTTTTGAGGTAACAATATGTATATTACTATGATAATGATGTGATACTGTCAAAACAAATACTTGTTTTTTTCATGCTAATAGTTTCAAAATATTAACCTTTACAGAAGAGCTGTGAGTAGGATCTGATACATCATAATGAGGTGTATCGGGTGTGAAATATCTTGGGCGCACAACATTACAGATGCATGATGGCAGAAATCTGATGTGTTAAGGATCCTGTTAAACATCGAGCAAAGGCAAACTTTATGTCCGATGCTGCATATGCGGAAATAGAGGCATATTGGGCCAATCCGGAGTTCATTCAGAAGTCCGCTAGATTCCAGGCAATGCGAGCAACAGTAAGTGACGAGGATTTACAGTCTGGCTCTTGCAGTGCGACATATGCAGGGGGCACTATCTCGATGTCTGCACATTGAGAGCAAATGGTAAATATCCCGTCAATATTCTTCCATTTTACATTTAAGAAAATAATGAACTTAAATTACCTATTAATCTGACGTTTCATTCATTTAGAGAGAGAGAGATCCAGAGAAAAAGGACCTTAGCTTGTTTAAAGTCTTTCAAGCAACACATAAAATGAAGAACGAAAAATATGTTAGTAAGCGATGTGAAGAAGTTGCTGTAAGTATAATAACTTTTTTTTTTGTAAACTATTGTTAAGATAATTACCATGTTTTACCAATAATGTCTGATTCATATGATATAATATGTTTCTCTAGACTTGTATCAATGCTGAGATTGAGGATCAAACACAACAAGATGATGGATTATTGCCAATTGATGAACTTGCAATAATAAGTACTGCATCTGGAGGGAGAAGGAGAGGACGTGTTTTTTGTTTAGGATCTGAGCAGTGTGTTATACTGGGCCACCGACTACCTGGTGGCATCCCACTTATTGACATCACACAGACACCGTGATTCAACGAGCAAGTACAAAAGATGATGGCGGAGGAGAATGCGCGAAGGGATGCCGAGTACGAGAGGAAGCTCGAGAAAATTAAGAGGAGACAGAGAGCAGAGATGGAGGCGAATAGGGCCGCATTGGAGGCGAACCAGGTTCAGTTGGAGATTATTTGTCGTTCGTTTAACCTTTCGTGCCCACCGGCTCAACAAGTTCCACAGTATCCTGATGACTCAGACTCGGAGGATGAGGAGATAGTCGGGACTCCTTGATTGTCGTCTTCAACAGGTATATCATTTCAAAATTTCCTGTGTGATCAGACTTGGACAAGAATTGTTAGACCTAAGACTCAGATGACATTCCTGTATGTGTCGAATGTTGAATGTTGTATGGTTTGTTACAGACATATATGTACTTGTTTTAATTATGATGTATTAGAGAATGTGTGATGGAAATTACATGGAAATTGTGAGTAATTTTGATTGTTTAGCAAGGGTGGCGGAACTTTGAAATTGGTATCTTCGTTTTGAATTTGTTTCAAACAGGGAAAAACAGGAAAGAACCCCGGCCCGAAACTGAAAAATGTACATTACCAACACATATGCGCGTTGGTAAATACCAACGGCCGTTTACCAACTCACACGCATTGGTAATTACGAACTGTCACCCGCGTTGGTACCTACCAATGCACTTACCAATACGTATGCAAGTTGGTAATTACCAACAGCTTGTTACCAACTCGCAGGCGTTGGTAATTACCAACTTCCAGGCACGTTGGTAATTACCAACTCCCTTACCAACTACTGTAAGTTGAAACTTTCCAACGCGCATGGTAGTTGGTAATTACCAACGCGCGACGCAATTGGTAATTACCAACTGCCATGCTAGTTGATAATTGGCAGTTGGTAATTACCAACGCGCGAGTCAGTTGGTACTTATCAACGGGCGAGGCAGTTGTTAATTACCAACTGCCATGACATTTGGTAATAGTTGGTAATTACCAACTGCCGTGACAGTTGGTAATTACCAACACGTATGGCAGTTGGTAACTACAACCACGCGTTGGAAACCAAGGTCGGTTCCTGACCAATGGTAATTACCAACGTACAAAATACCAACGGCCACGAGTTGGAATTTACCAACGTGTGAGTTTTTGCGCGTTCGTAAAACCTTTTCCAACGAATCGATTACCAACGTGCGTTTACCAACTGCTCCGCGTTGGTAACTTCAATTTACCAATGCGTAGCAGTTGGTAACTGACAGTTGGTAAACATGGGAATTTTAGTAGTGTTAGAATCACCATAACTTTGGTCTTTGAGAATTTGGTGGTGAAGTGGCTCCACGAAGAAAAAGAGTCTTAATGCCTTCTACCTGACCACTGGCAACCGAATCCCTAGTGATTCATAGTACCGAGATCTATTGGAATTGAGGAACATCAAAAGTAGAAAACTTCTTAGTATGCCAAGCAAAAGGCTACATCTTTCTTGTCTTTCTCAATTCCATTGCATTGACTGCCCAATTCTTCTTCCTTGCTATCACAATCCCTTAAAATCCACACCCAATTTCACATCCATCACATGTCACTCCCAATTTAACTTCCATGAAGGTTATATTTCTAGCACTAAAATTTGAAACCCCTATTTCTAGGTTAAAAAATGAACAAGATTTCTTGTGCTTCCTCAGTTAATAATCATTTTGTTATTACTGTTGCTTAGGCTCGACCTAGATTTTCTATCACAAAGAAAAAAAACTAGGTCATCAGGAAACTCGAGTTAAGGTTCTTTCTGTTGCCGCAATAACCACATCAAACCCAAAGCGACAATTTTTAAAGTATCACCGTGGGTTATTCTATGGGTGATTGGAATGGGTTTATGGGTTATTTTGTGGATGATTTTGTTCTTTTTAAGATTAATTAGTTTGATTTGAAAGGATTTTAGTAGTTGAGAGCAAATTTTTTATGGAAGAAAGATAGGAGGGCAAAATCAATTATTTCTCTTTTTCATAGTAACAGTGAATAACGGTGTTAACTTTGAAAGGGGTAAGTGTAGGTATTTGAAACAATGAGGACAAAACTGTTAGTTTCACCAAACCTCTGGAAGGTTTTTGTAATTTTCCCATTGTATAGTTACCCAAAGGGTAAATTATACAAGCCTCTTGTTGTTTGATCTAACGTGCACTTTGCCTTCTCTGCTTTTAAAAACCTACACTTTATCCCATACTTCATTTATAGTATCTGACAACAACTTCTGAAACTCTAAATTAAATTGTTTGATAACCATGTTTCAGTTATTTCAAGATTTTTGATATTTTTTCATAGCTAATTGAACTTTAAAAAATACTGATATGAATTAATATAACGAAAAATGAATTTATAGAAGAAAAAAATTGATAATTTAAAATGTCTATTAACAATAAAAAATATTAGAGAGATTGATATTACTGAAAATTGACTATCGTACAATTTAAATTACAGTTTCAGAAGTTCGATAAAAGAACTAAGGGCAAAGTCTATGTTTTCAAAAATAAAGAGGGCAAACTGTTGGTGAGGGTTAACCTTAGAGGGTAATTATAACTTTCTCTTACCCCAACCTTCTGGGTTTTCAATTTTACCCCTAAATTTAAGCCAATAAGTTTGTTGATTTACTAATATGATAGCCATAATTTTGTGTATCTACAGGGCAATGAATTGAATGAATATGAATGAGCTATGTTTGTATTCGTTCATTTAAGTTTTAACCAAACGCAAACATGAACAAACCTTACTAATGTTTGCTCATTTGTTTGGTGAAAAAAGGTGTTCATGTTCATTTATGAACTGTAATAAAGGAAATACACAAAGGAACATGATCATGAATAGAAAAAATGAACATGTTTATGAATGATATAAATGAACAAGCTTATAAACAATTTAAACGAATATAAATGAATGAATTTAAGCAAATGAACACATATATAAACCCAAACAAACATCACTTTGGTTTAAGTGAGCAAAAAAGGGGTGGAGTTCACATGTGGATAGTCTATGTAAACATAAATGGATATATATATATATATATATATATATATATATATATATATATATATATATATATATAAATGAACAATAATAAAACTATTCGTGAATATAAATAAATGAATACAAACTTGTTCATGCTCGTTCATTTAAATAAACAAATAGAAAATTGTGCTCATGTTTGTTCATTTAGCTCAATAACTTTACAGAAATGAACTATCGTCGATCGGTTTATCGAATGCTCTATTCATTTACAGCTTTATGTATCTAGTCAGGGTTCATTTATGTAAGGGTTTCTTTTTGGCAATTAAATGGTGAGCTTACATGCAATTTGGTGGAGTGTACAATAGATTATGTACTATGATTCTTGATGAATACTTATAAGTATATAGTTATTAAGAGTTTAAATCATCATTATACAGTTTGCGTGTGATTAATCTTGCTAATATAAGCAGTTATTCCACTAGGTTATTATTCATACGTATTGACTGTTCATACACGTATTTACTATTCATATATAGGGTTATTGTTCATTGGGTTTCACTATTCAGACTGTAGCTACAATTCATACATGTATCCATTGTTCATACTTGCTTTACTGTTAATCCATATAAAGTTGAAAAGTATTCATTTACAAAATATGCTGCTTTTATATAGGTGGATAAAATCATGATATCTCTCAACTAAAAGGCCAAATCAGGTCATTATTCAATTAATGAACAAGTCCTCAATCATCTACAATATTCAGTTCATGGTCCAACCCAATTTAAAAATAGAGGAGGCCAAATTTGGATATCAAACAGAATTAGTTCCAGCATTCACGCGTTTAGCGATCTTTCATGAGAAAAATCATATATGGAGCTATAGATGTGAAAATTGAGTGATTCTATAGCCATATGAAAGCCAACACATTGAAGTTCAACTTTACTTTATATGCTGAGCACCTGTTTGATTGTTTTCATTGCCGAAATCTAGTTAGAAATGAGACCAACTATTCTGTCGTGCGCTAGAGAGCAATTTCAATAGAAAAATCATAACTTGAGCTACAAATTTCAGTTTTGAGTCATCAAGCTATCATTTTAAAGATAAAGATGAGATCTACAAATTTGATGATTTAAGGAAAAGCTAAACCAATGTGTACAATAGTTGAAGAATTATAAGAAGTTTGAGGCTCTTTTGTTGATTTGTATTTCACCTACCCCGTCCTTATGGCTTTATAAATAGATATTGGGGGAAGGATGAAATTAAGCAAATTTTAGACAAATTTAGAGTTATTATATCAAAGATAACTTTCCTTCTTTGATTATGTTCTCATTTTCTATCTTAAGGTGGTTTGTTCTTGTTCCTCCTTTAATCTTTCTTTTGATGTTTATTTCATTTTTTATACATGTTGTTTACTCTTATCATGGCTAACTAATTTTCTTTTACTAAGAAAAAATGGTGAATTTTTCAGTATAAAGGTTATGGATAAGTTAAATGGACATTAATATTATTGGTATTTACTTTATTAATCGACTTAGCTACCCTCTTTGTTAAGTAGGTATTTTGATTCATCATAGTTGATAATTGGCACAAAGGTTACTTGATTTCTTCTATAAAGCGTATATGTTGGAATCTTAAGTTATTGTGGATAAAGATTGACATGATTGATACTTGAACTCATTAACAAGTGCTGGCATTATAGGATTAATGAAAAATAATATTAACTCATCCTAATATTTCTGGAATTTAATTATTGAATTTCACGATTGAGACCTCCTTTATGTGTGGATCCCAATTGAATGATAAGGCGAGTTAAAATTAATGATAATTGATACATCAAAAGTGGAACCCTAACCTTAGCTATTTCTTTGAATTCGACTTTCAATCTGCACTTGTTTACACCTTCTACAAATTTTTTTTTGTTTTTAAATCAGTAATTTATATTTTTTTAATTCACTTCCCTGATGATCAATACTCGGACTTCTAAAATTTTACTACTTGTGACAACCATTGCCGGAGAAGTAAAATTATAATACAAGTTCATTCTTTTCATTTGGTTTTTCTTTATTTTACTTTACTTTTATTATTGTTAAATGAAATGTTAAACCTATTATCTTTTCTGTTAAATATATCAAATTTTCTTTTTGTTGTTTGTATATGCACGAGACCTTGGTCACGTAAATCTAGTGGTAGACTGGTAAGAAAATCTTTATTTTATTCAAACATGGTTGAACGTAATAATAACCAAGGGGATAACCATTCTCTAGACAATGACCAAGATCGACCAACGGTCCTTAGAGAACACATGAACCTAATAATAAATAGTGCACCTTCATGTCTGGTTTTTCCTTCTGATGCATCTTATTTCAAATTCAAGCCAGATATCATTCAACTTGTACCAATTTTTAGTGGTTTTGATTCTAAAAATCCATTTTTACATTAGAGAGAATTTGAGGAAGTTTGTTACACATATAATAGCCTAAACTGTAACATGAACACTATCTGACTTAATCTTTTTACTTTTTCTTTAAAAGATAAAGTTGAAACTTGGATACAAAATTTTAGGTCAAGCTCTATTAATTCATGGGATGAATTGTAATAACAATTTTTGAAAAAAAATTTTGCTACCCATAAAAGAAATTCTTTTAAAAGGTAAATTACCACTTTCATATAAAAAACAGAAGAAACTTTTTATCAGTGTTGGGGTAAATATAAAGATTTGCTTAATACTTGCCCACACTATGATTTTGAGACATAGAGAATAATCTCACATTTTTATAAAGATCTGACACCTAGGAAAAAACAAATGGTAGAATTGATAAGCAATGGAACGTTTGAGGACCAAGATTCTGACAGGGTAATGAATTATCTAAACCTGCTAGGAGAATATGCACCAAATTGGGACACCGTTGATACCTATAAGACTCCAGGTAAGACTCAATCCCTTGCATCTGATGCGGGCATTTACCATATTAAAGAAGATAATGATCTTCAAGCAAAATTTGTATCATTAGCTAGAAAGGTTGAGTTTTTTGAAATGAAAAAAATTGGTGATTTAAAATCTACTAACGAAACTGTTTGTCACATCTGTGAAACCACTGACCATTTTACCAGCAATTGTCCAACCTTGCCTTCTTTCAAAAAATGTCTTTATGAATAAGCCAATGCTTTGAACGACTTTAAGAGGACAACAAAAAATCCTTACTCACGGACTTATAATCTTGGTTGGAGGAATCAGCTAAGCTTCAATAAGAAAAGTGATAATCATGCTCAACTATCATAACTACCTTACCAAACCAATCAGAATTTTTAACAATTTCAAGGGTATGCACCTTATATTCCCCCTTTTAGGAAAAGTCTTAAAAATATATTACATTCATTCATTGAGAAAAAAAAGTCCATCAATGCTGAAACAAATTAGACCATGAATGATTTAAAATATACTCTTACAAAATTTGTATATGTACTCAACATTCAGGAGAAAGGACAATTTTCTTCTTAATAGCAACCAAATTCCAAAAGTCAAACCATGGATCAAGTGAAATCAATCACTACACTCCGCAGTAGTAAAGTTATTGAAAAATTCATTTCTGATCCTTAAGAATAAGACAATGAGTTAACTTCTAAGAGTAAAGAAAAAGTTGAACTTGTATCAAGTGACTAGCAGATTGAATCTCCCCTGCACCTACATTTTCTCAGGCAGTAATTCTTGATATTTTCAAACAGAAAGATCAATATCCCATTGTTCAATGTGATTAAACAGTTACCTTCTTATATCAAATTTTTAAAGGATTTGTGTATTGTAAAAGAAAATGAATGTGAAAATGAAAGCCTTTTTAGCCGAGCAGGTAAGTTCTGTTTTTTAAAACAATATTGCTTTGAATTATAATGATGCTGGTTGTCTAGCAATTTCATATTTCATTGGAGAACATAAAATTAAGCCAACACTACTTGATCTTGGGGCAAGTATAAACTTACTCCCATATTCAATTTATCAGAAGCTAAATTTGGGTGAGTTAAAACCAACTGATAGAACTCTTTTGCTTGCTGATAGATTAGTGTACATGCCCCGAGAAACTATTGAAGATGTGCTAGTCTAAGTTAGTAAACTCATATATCCTATGAATTTTATCATTTTGGACTCATCATCTGTGGAAATAAAAAATTTAATACCTGTCATTCTAGGCCATCCATTTTTAGCAACATTTAATGTTTTGATTAATTGTAGGAATGAACTAATGAAATTTTCATCTGGAATTAGGGGTGAAAGTTTTGGGTTCTGGCCAAAACTTGAAATAAATGGACTCTTTTTTATAATATGTAAATGGCAACCCGAATTGACCCAATATGCAAAGAAAGCCCAAACCGACTCTAACCTAAAAATATAGGGTTAGAGTCGGATTGGGTCATGTTTACTCGATGTTCCACTACTCGCAGCCACTTCTTTCATCACCAAAGGATGACGGACGGATGATGCAAAGGATGACAGTACAAAGGGCAATGACATAATGGACAACAACACGAAGGATAGACGACACAACAGACGATGGCACAGTGGATGGACGATGTTGAGGATGAAGTGAAGGACAGCGCGACGGATGGACAACAGTGCGAAGGACAGGACTACAAAATAGATGGATGAAGTGACACATGACGGCACGATGAACGTACATTGTGGAGGATGACGTGATGGATGGACAATTGCATGAAGGCAACGGGCGAGGCAGGATGACAGCAAACAATGTGCAAGTCTGAGAAGTAAGGACGAGAAAATAGTAAAGGCAAAAAAGGTTGCGGTCGGCAGTTGTAGGTTGGGGAAGGGATTAGGGCTAGCAACTTAGGGATAAATACTTAGTGGGTTTTAGGCTGGGCTTAAGTAATAGGGATAAGTAATATGGGTAATACTTAATAGGTTGGGTTGGGATAATACTTAGTTTTGGGTTAATTTGGGTAATTTCGGGTTCAACCCGAACCAACCTGATTTTAGCTTCTTTGAATTGGATTGGTTTTGGGTTGACTCGAATCCCCTTTATTCTCTACACCAATCCGACCCTAACCAAAAAAATAGGACCGGGTTTCAAGTTAGGGAAAATTACTTTCACCCCTATCTGGGATTATGACATTACAGCTAAATGTTTTCAACTTACTTAAGCAATCACATGAAAAGGAAGATGAAAATGAGGAAGTCTGTATCATCAATACTAATGTGGAAAACTATATTAAAAAATGGAGTAATTGTTTTGTTAATTTATTTGAAATTAGTATGAAAATGGATCAGGGTATCGCTAACATATGTGCATTGCTTAATTCTTCACAAATAGAAAAAAACACATGTTGGAAACCAAAAGTTGAAGAGTTAGGATAAATCAAAGATGAAGAGCAAA
Source organism: Aquilaria sinensis (assembly GCA_005392925.1). Lineage (NCBI taxonomy): Eukaryota > Viridiplantae > Streptophyta > Magnoliopsida > Malvales > Thymelaeaceae > Aquilaria > Aquilaria sinensis. The sequence continues at coordinate 116,764 of SMDT01000251.1, forward strand.
ATAGAATAACCACTCCAGAATTAAAGCCCTTACCCAGAGAATTAAAGTACGCATTCCTTGGAGAAAATTATTCTTATCCATTGGTAATGTTATCTATTCTCACATTTGAGTAAAAAGGTAAGTTGATTGAGTTCCTTAAGAGGCATAAAGTGCAATTGGATAGACATTAAAGGACTTAAAAGGTATTAATCCTTTAATTTGCACATATGGAATAAACTTAGATGATAACGCTAAATCATGCCAACTACTTTAAAGGAGACTCAATCCACACATGAAAGAGGTAGTAAGAGCTGAAGTTCTCAAATTACTTGATGTAGAAATTATCTACCCTATCTTTGATAGCAAACAGGTTAGTTCAACCCAAGTAGTGCCAAAGAATTCGGGTATTACAATGGTAACAATGAGAAACGTAAGTCTCTCTAATATTACAATGGTAATAAATGAGAAACGTGAGTCTCTACTTGCTCAAGTTCCATCTATTTAGAGGATGTGCATTGACTATAGAAAATTGAATCTTGCCACTAGAAAAGATCATTTTCCCTTACCTTTTTTGAATCAAATTTGAGAAAGAATAACTGGACATCATTTTTATTGCTTTTTTTTATGGTTATTTAGATTATTACCAAATTTCAATAGCTTTTGAGGACCAAGAAAACACCATATTTACAAGTCCTTTTGGAACTTTGGAACCTTTACATTTTGACGCATGCCTTTTGGACTATATAATGGCCCATCAACATTTAAAAAATGTATGCTGAGTATTTTCAATGACATGATTGAAAAATATCTCAAAGTTTTCATGGATGATTTACCCGTATATGGAAATTTCTTTAATAATTGCCTTGAAAACTTAGAAAAGGTTTTAAAAAATGTGAAGAAAAAGCTTTGTACTAAATTGGGAAATTTTTCATTATATGGTCACTCCTAGGATTGTTTTGAGTCATGTTGTATCTTTCAAAAGAATTGAAGTTAATAAAACAATTGTAGAAGTTATTGCTCAGTTACCTCCACAAAAAATAGTTAAGGAAGTTTGCTCATTTTTTGGACATGCAGGATTTTACAGAAGGTTCATTGAATGGTTTTGTACAATAGCTAGACCTTTTTGCAACCTCTTCACAAAAGATATTTCATTTGAATGGACTTAAGATTGCCAAAATTCTTTTGGTAAGTTAATTGGCCTTCAGATATCCTCTTCAATCATGTAACTCGGACTGGTTATTGCCTTTTGAGGTAATGTGAGATGCTAGGGATTATGTAGTTGATACTGTTGTAGGACAAAAGAAAGAAGGTAAACCATATATAATTTATTAAGCAAGTAGAACTTTTAACAATGCACAAGTGAACTATTGTACGACTGAGAAAGAACAACTTGCAGTAATATTTATATTGGATAAATTTTGCTCTTATCTAATTTATTCAAAAACTACTATTTACACTGGCCATTTTGTTGTCTGGTATCTTATGTCAAAGTCAGATGTAAAATTGAGGTTAATAAGCTGGATCTTATTACTTCAAGAGTTTAACATTTTGATCAAGGGTAAGAAAGATACCAAAAATATTGTCGCTGACCATTTTGTCAAGGCTGACAATGAATTCATCAACTAAAGCCACACCCATAAATGAATGTTTTCCATATGAATTTTAATTCTTTGTCACTACAGTACATTGGTTTGCTAACATTGTTAATTTTTCTGGTGATTGGACAAATACCAGCACAATGGAGTCCCTAGGATAAAAAGAAGTTTCTATCTGAGGTGAAATTTTTTTTTTGAAATGACTCTTATTGTTTTAAATACTTTCCTGATCAGATATTTTAGAGATTTATATCCAAGAATGAGGTAAGAAGTGTTATTGAATTTTACCATTCAGAAGCATGTGGAGGCATTTTTCATTAAAGAAAATAGCTGTAAAGATTTCGTAATTTGGATTTTACTGACCCTCATTGTTCAAAGATATACATGAATTTTGCAAAACCTAGGAAAATTGGCAAAAGTTAGAATCCACTTAAAAAAGACACAAGAGACCTTTGAATCTTATTCTTGTAATTGAAATTTTTTACTGTTGGAGGATAGCTTCCATGGGACCATTTCCACCATTATATGGATTTATGTATATTTTAGTTACAGTAGATTAAGTATCAAAATGAGTGGAGACAGTTCTTTGTGAAAATAATGATTTTAAAACCATGCTCAAATTTTTTAAGGAAAATATTTTTAGGTGATTTGGAATTCCTCAAGTCATAATAAGTAATGAAGGAACAAATTTTTGTAATAGACTATTTGAATTTTTATTGAAGAATTATTGCATCACATATAAAGTTGTAATCCCTTATCACTCACAAACAAGTAAACAAGTAGAACAGGCAAATAGGGAATTCAAACAAATCCTTAAAAAAACAGTTAACCCAAATCAAAAGGATTAGTTTTTAAAACTAACTTATGCACTTTGGGCTTACCGGACTGCTTTTAAAATATCACTTGATATGTCTCCTTATAAGTTAGTTTATAGAAAAATTTGTCATTTCCCTATAGATCTTAAACATAAAGCTTATTGGGCTATTAAAGTGTTCAATTCAAATCTTGATGATGCTTGTGTGTTATGTAGGCTGCGACTAAATAATCTTGATGAGTTAAGTTATGATACGTATGAGAAATCGAAAATATATAAAGCTAGAATTAAGGCTTTTCATGACAGAACAATCTTAAGAAAAACAATTGAGGTTAGTTAAAAGGTTTTGCTTCATAATTCTTGACTTCACATATTTTTTGGAAAACTAAGAGCTAGATGGAATGGCCTTTTTATCGTAAAATATGTTTATCCTTATGAGACCATTAACCATGAAAATCCAAAAAAATGTAATGTATTTAAAGTAAATGGATAAAGAATTACACCATTTCTAGAGAATCATGATTTGTAGGAAGAAGTTGTTCATTTCAGTGATCCTTAAAATGATCATGGTAAATAAATGTCAATATTTTTTCTTTACAAATAGATCTTTTCTTTTTTTTTTTTTCATTTTCTTTCTTAATTTTTTCTTTTCCCAATTAAATGGCCGATATGATACTCCATGACTCTCAAGTTGGTTATTTTAGTTTCCCATAATAATTAATTTTTCTCTCATTCTCTCTTAATTTCTTTTAAAAAATGGATTTTGTTTTTTCTATTTTGCGAAAGTACTTTTTTTCTCTTCTTCAAAATGTTCTTGAAAGGATTTACTAAACTAGATATGAAAGATTAAGCATTTTGATGCCCAAAAGCATTCCCAAAGATGTATGTTGGTTGATTGAAACTAAGGTCCATTTGGCTGGTGAAATCCCAAATGCATTTGTGTCTCATATGCTTGACTTAAGCAAAAACTCTTATGCCAAAAAGCAAAGGGCAAAAAGATTGCAAGTCTGTCACAAATATGGTCATTGGACTTGTAACATTATATGTCATTCTTTAAGGATAGTGTCAACTAATCGAGATGATAAAATCCAACTTATCAAGAATGGCCTAAGCAAGGAGTCTCTGGATGACATCCGATTGAATCTTGAGACACATTCTTGTGGATTAGTGTAACATAAACTCTTTGGCTTATGGAATATTTTTCATAAAGAACAAGAGTGCTATAGTCTTGGGAATTTGATTTTAAAAAACCCAATTTTTCAATTCGCAAGAAAACTGGATGGGAAGCAAATCCCAGACTCATAGAAGGCATTGAAGTTGTCATTAGACGTGAAAACAGGGGAAAATGTGAGCCATAATCACAACTACTATAAAATGCGTGCCATTATTTTTAAAAATTTAATTTTCTTCTAACAATAATCAACCTACTCATATATGTGTTATCATTGCATTATCTTTTTATCTCTATAAATGCAACTTTTTCTTTCCTTTTCCACAAGGTAAAGGATATAAATAAAAGTAACTTCAACTCGTAGATTCCAATATATATATATATGTATATATTGTGGATTTTTCCCTGGGAAGGATGAGAAATTCTTGAAAGTAGCAAACCATCTTAGTAGAGTCCTGGATAAACGAAAAATACATCTGATATATGGGGGAATAAGCATTGTTTTGATGGGAGGTGTAGCAATTGCAGTGCATGTAAGGGCTAGCTAAGTTGTAGGTATTATTCATGCACCTTCGAATTAGATCACTGGGTACACAATTGAAAAAGAGTTAGTGGTTCCAAATATGTAAGATCAGTTGTTGCAAATATTTTGTAATTTTGATGCCTTTATTGTCTTACCAGAAGGATTTGGTACATTGAGGGAAATTTTTCAAATTGTTTCAATGGCCAAACTTAAATTTCACCCAAAACCTATTAGACTATTGAATGCTAACAATTTCTTTACAGGTTTGTTATCTTTCATAGACCATGCTATGCAGAAGAAATTTTTCTAAGAAATGGCAAGATGGATTTTGTGGGTGATTTTCTTTTTTATATTAATTAGTTTGATTTGAAAGGATTTTAGTAGGGGAAAAAATTTTATGGAAGAAAGGTAAGAGAACAAAATCAGATATTTTTTCTTTTTTATAGTAATGGTGAATAATGATATTAACTTTGCAGTGGGTAAGTATATGTATTTGAAACATTGAAGACAAAACTGCAGGTTTTCCTCAACCTGAAAGGGGATTTTGTAATTTTTCCATTGTATATTTACTCAAGCCCATTGGGTTTTGAATTTTACCCTAAATTTAGGCCAATAAGTTTGTTGATTTGCTAGTACGAAAGCCAAAATTTTGTGTATCTATAGGGATGTAAATGAGCTGAATAAATACAAATGAGCCTTGTTCATATTTGTTCATTTAAGTTTTAACCAAACATAAACATGAACAAACCATGTTCATGTTTGTGCATTTGCTTGGTGAAAAAAATTGTTCATGTTCATTCGTGAACTATAATAAACGAACCAAATGGAGGAACATGATCATGAATAGAAAAAATGAACATATTTGTGACTGATGTATATGAACAAGTTTATGAACAATTTATATGAATATAAATAAACGAACTTAAATAAATGAACACATATAAATACAAACAAACATCACTTTTGTTTAAGTGAGCAATGAAAACCAAAACTTGAAAGGGGATAAGGTTCACATATGGATGATCTATGTTGACATAAATGAATATATATATATATATATATTAATAAATAAATAAACGAACAATGAACAAATGAACAAATAAACAAATGAACAATAATAAAACTAATTGTGCATATAAATAAATGAATAAAGACTTATTCATGTTCGTTCATTTAAATAAACGAACAAAAAATTGTGTTCGTTTTCATTCATTTAGCTTAACAAATGAACATAAATGAACTCTCATTGAATGGTTCACTGAATGCTCTGTTCATTTACAGTCCTATGTAAGAGTCTCTTTCTTGCAATTAAATGGTGAACTTAGATGTAATTGGGTGGAGCATACAATAGATTATGTATTATGATTCCTGATGAATACTCATAAGTATACAGTTATTAAGAGTTTAAATCATCATTATACAATTTGAGTATGATTAATTTATCTAATATGAGCAGTTGTTCCACCGAATTACTATTCATATGTATTCACTATTCATATGCGGGTTACTGTTTACCACATTTCACTATTCAGACAGCAGCTACTATTCATACGTGAATTACTATTCATTCATATAAAGTTAAAAAGTGGTCATTTACAAAATATGCTGCTTTATGTAGGTGGATAAAATCATGATATCTCTAAGCTACAAGGCCAAACCAAGCCATTATTCTATCAATGATCAGGTCGTAAATCATTTATAATCTTTAGTTCATGGTTCCGCCCAATTTAGAGATAAAGGAGGCCAACTTTGGATCACAAACAAAATTAGTTCCAGCATTCACTTGTGTGGCGACATTTCACGAGAAAAATTATATATGGAGCTGTGGATGTTAAAATTGAGTGATCTAGAATCATATGAAAGCTAACACATTGATCTTCAATATACTTCATGGGTTGAGAACAAATTTGATCATTTTCATTGCCAAAATCTAGTTATAAATGAGACCATTTATTCTGCAACGCGCTGAAGAGCAATTTCAGTAGAAAAATCATAACTTGAGCTACATATATCCGTTTTGAATCAACAAGCTATCATTTTGAGGCTAAAGAAGAAATCAACCAATCTTATGCTTTGAGGAAAAGTTGAATTGATTTGTACTGTGGTTGAAAAATTAGAAGAATTTTAAGCTATCTTTATTGATTTGTATTTCACCTATAGCTGCCCCATCCCTAGAGCTATAGGTTGGCAGTCGAGGAAGGATGAAATTAAGCAAATTTTAGGCAAAGTTAGAGTTTTTGTATCAAAGATAACTCTCATTCTTTGATTCTATTCTTATTTTCTATTTCGAAGCTCTATTCAAGGTGCTTTGTTCTTATTCTTCATTTGATCTTTTAATCTATATTTATTTCATTTTTATAAATGTTATTTACTTTTATCATAGCCTACTAATTTTCTTTTGCTAAGATGAAGGAGTGAAATTTTTGGTATAGAGGTTATGGATAATTTAAATGAATCTTAACATTATTGGTATTTACCTTCTTAATCGACTTAGCTACCCTCATTATTAAGTGGGTGTTTTAATTTATCATAGTTGATCATTGGTACAAAGGCTACTTAATTCCTTTTATAGAACAAATACGTTGTAATCTTAAGTTATTGTGGACAAAGATTGGCATGATGGATACTTAAACTCATTAACAAATGTTGGCGTTATAAGATTAATAAAAGATAATACTACTTCATGTCTAATATTTTTGAAATTTGATTACGAAATTCCCCGATTGGGATCTCCTTATGTGTGAATCTCAATTAAGTGACAAGGTGAGCTAAAATTAATGATAATTGATACACCAAAAGTGGAACCTCTAACCTTAGTTATTTCTTTGAAGATGAGTTTAATTTGCACTTATTCACACCTTGAACCAAAACTTTTTTTTGTTAAAAATTAGTAATTTGTATTGCTTGGTTCACTTCATTGAGGATCGGCACTTGGACTCTCGAAATTTTACTCCTTGCAACAACTTACACATGAGTTGCAGCTGTTAAACCATAGCAAGTCCTCTTATAACCATCTTTCATAATGCAATTAATCTTAAATTTAAACATTCTCTCCATCCCCAAAGTATTTATTGCTTCCAATTTTTTTGTAAAAATTATAAAGGTTGGAATACATAAGTATATTATATGTTCTTTTTCAAAATTATACTTGACAAATAATATAGTTACTTTTAAATCATTTTAAAAACTTACGCACAATTGTATTAATTTTGGATGAAAACTCTAAATTTGTTCATAATAATGCACATCTTCAAAGTAAGTTTCAATCAGTTTGGAAGCTTAAAATCCTGTCTGAATTTGTACCATTTTTATCTTTTGCTTTAGAATATCTTGACATCTTTGAAATACTTAAGTGGAAGCAAAAAAATTGTAAAAATAAATATATATATACATACACATAAATAAAAATGATAAATATTTACAATACACAAAATAAGAAAAGTAACAAAAAAAGTATCTTTTGTGTTTAAAAGCATCATTAAAAGCGTACAATGGAAGAAGATACTATTATATATATCGTTAAAGGAAGGAAGAGATCAACTTTTTGAGACCTAAAAGACAACCAAACTAACTTACCTATTGTATTATGTAGAAAGTGGCAGGGACATAGCTAGTAAGGGGGGGGGGCAAGAATTTTAAAAAAAAATTATTAGTAGTAGTTAAATATAATATAAAATTGCAAAATTTTTAAAATTAAGTACTTATTTGTAAATTGTACAATTAATAATGGGCTTTGATGTAATTTATCCTTTTAAATGTTTCACCCGATAAGAATATAAAGGTCCCTTTATTAATACTCAACTCTCAAGCCGCCCTCAACTAATTATAACCAGTCCCCCATTTCTTCACCAGTTTTCAACCATTTCATCACAAAAAATAGAGAGTTCTACAAATCAATTTTTCATTGTAATTATTTTGTATACTTTTAGGATAATTTAGGTTAATTGCATTGTGATTCCCAAGTAATCATAATACAAACTGGTTGGGTAAATTAATTCTAAAGTGTCTAAAATAAGATTTTCTAAGTTTTGATGATAATATATAGGCCCAAGATTGACAAATTAATCCGTTTGATATTTATTCTTCTTATGTCAATTGGCACTGCAGAATTTATTTTTTTAACTAAAAAAATTGTGAAGACTAGATTAAAAAATAAGATAGACAATGATTTTTTGGTTTATACTTTGCTTTTATATATAGAAAAAACTATTGCAAAGGTTTTCAGTGTGGATTCAATACTTGATATTTTAAGGTTTTGAAGAAGTTTGGTGTTAAATTTTGAGTTATAAACTTTTGAATTAAACTTAATTATTGTAAATTTTAAATTTAATGAGTTTATATGTAATATTATTTAATACTTATTTTTTTACCATTAATTATAAATTTATATATATTAACACTCATCTATACTCCTCTCCATGCCTCACGCCACCTAGAATTGATTCCTGGCTACATTCCTGGAAACTGGGGATACCGAAGTCAAACTATAACTTCTTCAAAATTCAAATATCTCTTTGCGCCTTAGCAAATATTCTAAAGGGCCCGCGACGGGAGACATTTTGAAGTAGTGAAGTTCGATCGACAACTCGCTGGCGCTTTACAACCCAAACTGCGTAAATGACGGTTGGGCAATGCCGAATGGTCACGTTAGGCCTTAAACGTCAATGAAGCATCTGCCACCTGGGTTATGTGAATATTAAATAATATTCTTCTATGTGCTAAATTTTTTAAGCTTAACGGGTGTAACAATGTGTTTTTTTTAGGGTCGCCGACAATTAATTTTTAGTAGTCGTCAATAATTAATTTCATTTAAGTTAATTGGATGGTTTATTTAAATATTAAATATTTAAATATCAAATATTAATATTTAATATTTAATATATAGGCCAAAAGTTTTGAAGCTTGACGAGGGATCTGATAATTAACAATTTTCCCTTTAATAATGTATCCCTTATTACTTTTGGCCTTTTCTCCAAGCGTGTTGAGAAGTTCACCTGTTTTGAGCTGTACATGCAAACCCAAATTAACAGCTACAATATGAAAATTTTTAGTTGAGACAAAAAAAAAAAAAAGTACAGTCAGGAACGCAAACCAAAGAAGATATTTGATAGATCATGAATATTCTATTTTTCTTTTGAAATAATTATGTTTCACTAAGAAAGGGCCAATATGAAGACAAAGTTCTTTATCTTATGTGCCATTTGTGAACGGAAAGTTAACTTTAAGTTGTCACAATTTTTCTCTCTTTTTGAGCTTAAGAAAGTAGTTTAGCAGGAGAACAACAATACGGTACTCTTTCAGTTTCACGTTTTTTTTTTTTTGCATCATTTCATTTTTTAACTTAAGATTAACTTAAATCATTTATATTAGCTTTTGCTTATTTAAAAAAAAGATTTAAAAATTATAAATCTTTTAGTTTCTAAATATTTTTTTTAAAATTTTGTTAACAAATATTAATATAATTTAAATCAAACTTGAGATGGAGGTAGTATCATTTTAGGATCAGTTCATATCAATACTTCAATTAAAGATTCCAGTGGCACTGGAGGGAAATAAAAGATTGAACCTTGTGCATCTTTATAAAAATAAAAAGTATTAACCATTAAAACAAAACTTAGTTGCCCTGCCAGCCTTGTTCGTTGGTAAACGGGGACACTGATCCCTTGCTATGGATGGGATCAAATCCTCACTCTCTCCATTCCTTCCCAAATTTTCATAATACTTTGATATTAGGTTTTGTGGTCTTGTGGTCCCGAACAAATTGACATTCTCCAACTATGATTGTATCTTTTCAAATCCTATCCTTGTAATATTGATTCTAAATACAAAAAAAAAAAAGTTTTATTTATTGGTCATTTAGCAATGTATGACTATTTATATACGAAGCGAGGCATTTGCTTAATTGATAACGACTTTGTTAAGACCAAACAAAATACTGAAACCTAAAGTAATTTAACATATTTTACAAAAATAAGGAAGAATGAAGATGAAGAAAACAATTATTCCCTATTACAAAGTACCAAAAATATGTATCTATGATACAATAAATTTTTATGTAAAATCTCTCATTTCTCAAATTTGTGACATAACTCATTTATATGAAAAATGAAAAACATAATCTTTTCCCTAATGGATATAACTATTCATGAATATGTATCACTTAAGATAGACACAATTGTTTATGAAAAAAAATGTCTATTATGATGGACGTAACTGTTTGAAGAGACACAGCTCTTAAATTTTAATTAACTTGTGAAATTGACTATGTTCAAATAATTAGAATAAACTTTTCATTTATGTGAACGTTACAAACTATATATGAAACTTATAGAAGTTTTAACAATGCCCCTTTAGTTTGTAACTTAACAATTGATTTTTTGCTTGTTTGGGTTTGTTTTAAGCGAGTTGGGTGTCTAACATCTTCCCAACTCATATTCAATCATTGATCCTAAAACTTCTGGTTCTTCACAAAATTTGCATCTTTCATTATTTCGGAGTCAAATAGGATTTTTCTTGGATTTTACCTGTCTTTTAAGCTAAGGACTCTATTTTCCTAAACCTTAGCATGAGAATTCACATGAGGACGAGCCAATAAGTGCGCTTATACCCAAAGGGCCATCGAGGTCGAAGCCGCTCACTAGGATACAATAAAGTTGTATGTAAATTTTTATTTCCAAATTTATGAAATAACTCATATATATATATATATATATAAACATCTCTTCTAATGGATAAAATCATTCATGAATATATGTCTCTTGGAATAGACTCAATTATTTATAAGGAAAAGTATTCTTTTTAATAGACATTGCTAGAATTAAAACAACTCTTTGAATTTAATTCGTTTATGAAATTAATTATATTCAAAAAATCAAAATGCATTTTTTATTTATGTGGACCATATAAACTATACGTGAAATATGAAAAATCCCAACAATCTTTTGCCAGTTTGCAAGGTACACATTAATTTCCATTGGACAATGTATTATGAATAAATAAGGTATTTTTTATTTGAACTTTCAATTAGTATATATATCTCAAAGTTCTAGTGAAGCTATATATATCACAAAGATTTGAGCCCTAACTCTTTATATTAGAACTAAAGACGCAACACATATAATACTCATCAAAATTTAATTGAGATTTTTTCTTCAACTTAGCACAATTATATATGGCCTTGTGTTAATCTTGGCTTTTGTAAAATTAATAAAAAGTTCCCTGATCCTTTTAATTAAAGAGGAGCCATTTCAATATTACACAAGGTAGAGTTTCATCATTTAATTTATCTCAAATGCTTGTAAGGAAAGTAGCTTAACCATGAGTACAAACTCATCTTACTAATTACAACAATTGCTTACACTAGTTTTAAGATATGAGACTTTTCTAGTGCATACAAGCACATAATTATGACTTGTCCTTTGAAATTTAGTACAAGAGGTTACTAGTACAAAAGTAGGTTCCCATTATAGGAGCTTTTATTGAAGATTTAAGTCTAATTTCTCCCATTATAGAAAGCTCTAAAGCCATTTTTAGACCTTGAAGTTAGATGACCCAGACACTTAACATCCTTAATTCTAACTAGGTTCAACTTTCCCCTTGAACTTGCAAAACTGGACACTTTAGCCCCTTTGGCCCTTATGCACATCACGTGACCAATTTACTCTAAATGCCACTTGTTGTTGTTTGTCCTTATGAAAAATGTGGGCAAAATTTGTGTTCTCTTTCCCCTCTCCACCACTAACATGAAGCTTATACTAGAAAGCCCTCCCTGTCTACTTAGGGAACTCCAATTTCAGCTGGTTGTCCAATCCAATTTGCATTAGTGATAGCACATCTGTGCCGGAGGAGAAATACATGATTGGGTTAAAAATAGGTGATTCCAGATCGAGATTAATTTCTTGTTATGATGTTCATCATTTTAAGGAAAGAGTCAGTGGTAGAGTAGAGGGTGAGGGTGTGGTGTATAGAGCTTCCAAAGATCTTTCTAGCGGATAGTGGTGGAGATGAATCGGATAAGGGGTAAGCCTTCTTAAAAAATGACCTCTTGCAGAAAAAACAGCGATTGTGTGCCTTTTCTTCATAGGATGAGGTTAAGCCTTTTCTAATTTTTCGTTAAAAATTACTTATTATCCATGCTTTGAATGATAATGAGACTAGTGGAAACATTGATATTCAACTATATAGGGCTGATCCTTTCATAATCAAAGAAAAACCCTATGAAAACCTTAATACTAAAATTCGTAGGAAACAACATTAGAGGACTCATTCTGATTGAAAGTTGAAAGAACTTGCTTTGAGAGAACAACCTAGCTATGACTTTCAATATAGTGTCACCATAGCGTTACGATTGTCCTTGTGTTATCTCAAGGTTTTTCTAAGCTTCACTACTCTTACCGATTTCATTTAGATTGCAAACCCTTATCCAAGGGCATGGTTGTGAGTGGCATTAAATTCTTTACTACATATTTTTCCATTGTGCGATTGTAGTTTACCAGAAGTAATGTCACACATTTATATCAAGTCACCATTTTAGGTTTTTTTACTCTATTTGATGTTTGCAATTTTGGGAAATTGTATCCCTCATTCCCACAACCCTATCACTAATAATATACAATGTCCTTCCTATCAACATTGACATCTTTCTTTTTTTTTTCAAAAACTCCATCACTCGACCATGTTATTATAGTAGTTTTCTGCTATTTTGATAAACTTAAACTTTATTCCATGAAAATCTTTGATCAACCATTTCACCACAATCACATAAATGTGGCTTACAAGAAGCAAACAAAATAGATAAGAAAGGTTGGTGTATACTGTAGAGACAAGTTAGATTATGAAGTACATGGTGTAGGTTGCTAGAGGGTATGGTCATGTTGGTTTTACGGCAAAACACCTAGGCAACTACAAAGACGGTAACAAGAGGGAGAAAATATTAGATAATGAAGTAAAGACATCAATTGCATACCAAACCTACAATGCAGATAGAGACCTTAGGTTTTATTGTCAATATACAATTGATAAAGAAAGTTGGTTGAAGTATATATTCATCACTAGTTCATATTCAAGAGGCCATTGGTTCAGATTTAGGGGTCTGACTGTAAACTATTGACGCCCTTAGTGTGAAGCATTAAGAACTGGTTCACATTCACAGGGTCTTTGGTTCATTATCAGGCCTTGTTGGCCATATTGTTAACTTCTTACAGTTTGTTGCTTTTGCATAAATAATGTCATTATTCTGAAACTAATTTCACTTCTTCTCATTTCCATTAATGTTTTTGAATATCCCCAATTGCCTTTCTTAAAATGCTTTTATAGTTCTCCTCATAAACCTTCACAAAAAGATTTTAGAATGATTTTATTATAAATTCAATAACAAAATCTGAATGTTGTCCAATTAAAGTGTAAGTTAGGAATCTTCATTAACCACATTATAGCTTATCACCTAAGCTTTATTAACAATGCTTTTATAGGTCCCCTTATAATTTTTGTTTGTCTAGATAATATTTTCTTATCTTTCTTATTGTTTTCCTACTCTGTTGTTCCCATAAACAATATCAAAAATTTTCGAACAAAGACACTAGACTAGGAGACTAAAAATTCAATCATTACACCTAAATGCTATACAATAAAAGTGGTTATCCTTAATGGTTCATTTCTTCGTTTATTGTTTGTTTTTTCCTTTCCCATTTTTCTTTTCCTTGTCCTCTTTTGAAACATTTACAGATGCAAAGTTTGTCAAAACTCCACATTTAAAATTTGTTGATGTAATTCCTATTCTCCTCTTCATAATAACATGTGCATGTGGGTCTCCAAATGATAAGGTATCTTAAATGTTTAACTACAATAACTTCATTTTTTTTTCACTTTTGCAGCATGTTTACAGTTGTTGCCTTCTGAATCGATGACCCATTCTAATTGTTCTTGCCTCTCAAAATCCTTACAAGTAGAGTGCATTGTTGCTTGTTTACATCCAATTGGAAACACACTTCAAAAGTGAGACAAAATCAAATAAATATAACATAACACTATTAAAATAAATAACTCATCCTATACTGTAATGTTATTGTAATGCATTACTAGTTCTGACTTCTCCATGAATAAACAAGAAAAAATGTTCTAGTCATAATCATTTAACTGCTCTATTAGATTAACTTGGACGGGTTTAAAATTCAAGAACCAAAACTAGTTAAGATAAATGATGTACTCTAGCATTTTTATCTTTAAAATAAAAACACCAAAACTGTTAAGAAGACTTTTAGTACCAAAATTCATTCAAAATGTTTATTCAGAAACCTACAATGTGCTATTAGCTAATGGTTGTATTCATTGACGTGTTACTAAAGTGACATGGAGTCCTAAACCAACATCAACATTTCATTATGTAAAAAAACCAAAAAAAAAAAATAGTGTCTCTGAGGCAGATTATTCACTGACACATAAATCTACGAATATAAACATTCAATTCAAGAATTCTAAAAAATGTAGTGGGTATGATTGACTTGTTCCAATGTCGTGCTCACATTCTCTAGATCATACCCACTTCTGGTCCAAAAATCAAAACACTTACGGTCAATAATTTGTTGGAGAGCATTTTGTTGACCTCTTAGTGTTAATCGCTGCAACATACCAGAGTAATAGAATTCCTTATTAGTAATAATGGAAATACATATTATGCACCACATAACATTTAAACATTTATCAACTCACACACTAGAAACCCAATTGGATGCTACCAATAATGGGTGTTATCCTCCTTGCCCCTTTCATTGTCGCACAACACTATTTCCAAGTAACTTATGGCACAAGATACCAGCCACTTACATGGTATCAACGTTGGCACATATTTTCTTACCAATTATAGTCTAGAAAGTGATACAGTAAGAACCTCATTGACAGACCACAATAAATAATCTATCACCATGAGATTTATAATAGAATTAATTGAAGAAGTATAACAGTTATAGGCAACATCATTCAAATAATGGTAATTACCAGTGATCCTCAATCTCATTAGCAAGAGCATGTTAGATAACTTGATGCCTCATGTCCTTAACAGGGGCTGCCACCATAAAGGGTCAATTACATACCTTTCGCTACAATAGCTTCATTTTTTTCCAAATTATATAGAGTTGAGATTTTTGAAATGTGGGTTCTTAATAGTTCACTCTGACTTACTTCCAATTTTTTGCTGTGCCCTTAAAAACTTGATCCTCAAAAAATGTTTCATGTGTTTTGTGTTCTAGAACAATTACAGCTACCTCAACTATCAAATTGTTTAATCATAAAACAACTAACATAAAATTAAAAAAAATTACCCTAGACAAGTTATTCTTCTTTCCTCTATCTTCACTTTCTCAATCATCCCTTGACCAAACATCCTTTTCTGCTGTCTTGTAACCTTTCTTTGTCACAATACTTTCCACACTTATTGTTCTTTGTTTCACATAGTAATTTGAGTAATAGTCTTGGTCCCCCATTTATCATCAACATCAAAATCTTTTTTTTCCCCTTATTGGACATCTTCCTCTTTGTTGACATAACTAGAATCCTCAATACCTTCTTCTTCCCTATAACTCTTCAACAAACACACCCAGTATTATTCTAGTGAAATTTACTGCCCACCAAATTTCCACTATATATGTTTGACATAGATAATTTTATATCAATTTTCATCAACAAATTCGTCATAATTCACTTATTAAGATGAACTTCTATTAGGCTCAAACTATCAATTTTGGAACTACCACCAACAACATTTCTCACATAAAAATAGTTTATAATTTCCTTGAACTATTAATACCTACTCATAACATTAATATTAACAAAACATTAGAAAAACATCCAAATTTTAGTCTTCCTCAACTAACTCTAACCTGAAGAAAAAATGCAAATTCTATCAACTTGTGATGGTTTTTCATTTTCCATTTCCCAATGTCTTTGCCAATTCATCAACTACAAATGCTGCCTAAACTTTATTTTCTATTTTGCTACTAATGTCTTTAATAAATGTTAGATGAGCTTTACCAATATGGTTGTGAATTGATAGACATACCATATTCTTTATATGATAAAGGACAAAGGCTTAATGCATCTTTTCTTTTTCAATGTTTCAAAGCAAATCATGTTTCATAACTTCTTCTATATTAGTCCATCTTCAATCTTGTATCTTCTTACAATAATACTCCAACAAATTTCCTCCATGTGTATCAGCTGGATGCAACTCAATTGGTTCCTTTCCATCCTTAATGCCCATTATCTATGCTAAGTTTTTAGCTTTTATCTAATACTATCTCACATCTATACGTATTGTCCCTTACTTGCATTAAAATTATGGACTACCATTAATACCAACACTGTTCAAACAATATGTGATACCCAACAAACTCCCAAAAGTTGTCACTTTTTAGCATATCTAGCTTCTTCTTCAGAATTTTTTCAACATCACACAAGATGTCTCTACTGTACAGCCTTGCCTTAACTTTTCCCTATTCTTCCATCTTCTTAACATGAATTTCGTTTGTGTACCCACTTTTTCTCTTCCACAAACATTTTCCACCATTGATCCCAAGAAGTTTTATAAACATAGACATCTCATAGTACTCTTATTAAACTATATTACTAAAGAAAATAATTTTTACAATTTAGTATACTTACTAAATTGTCTTATGGCACCCTCCATTAACCTTGCATTTCTCCCTTTTTACCTTTTTGCAAGTATTACAACACTTGTTTAATAGAAAATAACTACAATATATCTACAACATAGTCTAAATAAGGTTTTATCATACTCATTGATAATTGTTTCATGCATCGAGATGTTTGACATCAGGCTGTTGTTCATTCGTAAAACTTTTGTTAAGCTTAAAACTTCTTCAGCCTTACTACTATATACTACAATAGTCTTCTCATCATTAAGGCAAATCATTTTCATACAAAAAAAACATGTTTATGTCACTACACAATTCTTGTCGATCATTATGCAAACACAAGCATTTCACTTATAAATATATTGTTTCTCACAAAAGGGTATTTTGTTCTTCCTTTAAGCATTTAGTGATAATACATTTTTACTTCTCATAAACATCTTTCTCATCCTATAATGTTTTTTCCTTCTTCTAAATGCCTCTCTTTTTAATGCCTTTTTATCACCCTTAACACCTTTTTTAATAAGAAATTGCCTTTCCTAACTAGTAAACACCTTTACAACATTTATAGTACTAAAGGCATTTGAAATACAATAATTGCAAAGTGATACCTACTTGAAATAATGACCATTTTTTCAATTTCATAACATTTCTTGAATAAATTATCTCAACTCCAGTTTAAAACCCATATAACCGAACACAATGTCAATCATTCCTCTAAACCCCAGACTCATTATATTATGGAACAAAAAAAACCAAACTTACCTTTTGGAGATATTTGCCTTTTCCCACTTACTCTTTGCTATCTTGAATTCTAACTCCTCTAAAATTTTGCTTCTTTCATTACTCCTTCAATTAAACACCTTTGTTTAATCATAAGTTCCATTCACATTTATCATTGTAGCTTCGATGTGCAATCAACTTAAATTTGATTTGGAGTATTATTTTCTACGTGGTTTTTTTTTTGTCTTTGATGTAGAAAAAGCATAAAGGGTAATGGCTTAACAAGTAATTAGTAAATCATCTGATGGCTTAGATTTACCATTCTAATCTGACGGTTTATGATGTGCTGCGACATAATATCATAGTTGGAAGACTACAGCAAAATAGAATGCTCTTTCCTAGCACCTCATCTTAGCCCACTGTATGCCACCTTCATGAACTTGAGGATACAGATCTTAAGTTCTTCAAACACAATATCATTTAACATGATCATGTTGTCAATGACAAAGATCAAATAGAAGAGCTTGCGATGCATTCCTAAACTAATCTACCTAGTTACTTTCTTAAATCTTTGCTTGTGCATAATCTTTGGTGGCCTTAATAGTGCCATTAGCGAGCTCTAATGTTGACCTTTGAAAGTGAGTTTTGAATGTGAATGTGTTAGTGATGGTGGATTGTTATGAAAGGCAGATCCATATAGTATATATAGGGTTCACAAATCCATTTTATAACATCTTTAAATTTTTTTAGTGGATCTTCATAATTTTTATAACATCTATTAAGCAAGGAATATGCATCTCTTACCTCAAGGAAGACAAAACATGTCAGTCCCATCTCCCTACTAGTAATTCTCTAATGGTAAAATTGTAATCCTGATGTGGAACTTGTCATAGAGAATTTCCTTAGTCAAGCTTATGAGGATAAATTGAAGAGTAAAGGAAAAAAATGCACCTAAATGGTGATATTCATTACCTTACAAGTTAATGGCCTTTGCCTTTGTAACCACGTCTGGTGGGCTTAATCCCCTTATTTTTTAGAGTATTTGAGAGGTTAAAGTTCAAGTATCTAAGACCCAATTCATTTCAAGTTGACATGGATTAATGCATTTTTACATTTTAGGCCGAGCCACATCTGTAACCCGATTTGTAAAAAGACAAAATAACCCCTGATCACCAAAGCTTAACAACTTAAAAAAAAAACTCAAAGCAAAGACATGGATCTCCCTCCACGTCTTGTTCTAACGAGCATCCGGTATCATCTAGATCCAACAAAATCATGTTCACCTAGAGCCATGTAGTCCCCAATTACATAGGATTTTAAGCACGACGGCGTAGAATCATGTCAACAAATTGAAAAAGACTTGAATTGGTGTTGCATTTGATGGGGTGATGCGGGGTGCCTAGATGTTTAGTTAGATATGGATCTAGTCAGATGATTCACAGGCAAGCCAGAAGGTGCGGGGATACGAGCTATTCCGATCCATCAACATTAGGCAAATTTCCTCATTTTTCCTGGCCAAATCTTTTATGGGAATTGGGATTTTAAAAAGAGTGAAAAACCCCAAAAATCAGTGACAAATAAAAAGTGGAAACAAATATGAAGAAAAGAGTAATGGCAAGACAAACACATGAAGCTTCCTTGGTTCTCCTCCTTGTAAGAGACAAGAGAGAGAGAGAGAGAGAGAGAGAGAGAAAGAGAGCAAAAAGAGAAAACATATGCAGAAAAGCAAAAGCTAGAGACAAAAAGCAATATAGAGGATGAGGTACAACTCATAAATATAGGGAACTTTAAGGTGGATTTAGAATTTGGTGGAAGTGAGCCACGTGACCCATTAGCAAAAACATGTTAACGAGTCCTGGTTAATGTTAAACAAACAAGCCACTAGTCATTTTTGGATTCTTTGTTACTTCATATAAGGATTTTGCTACACTATTAAATAAGTTGTTTTAAGTTGGATTTAGCATTTTATCAGTAACAATATTTAGACTCATTAGGGAAATTTCCCAAAATCTTATTTCCTTTAAAGTTGTATGTGTTCTAATATTGCATGTTCTAATATTGTTTAAGCTTATTTCCCAATTTTATAATGGCAATTTTTTTATTGGTGTTAAAAAATATAGCAAAAAAATCACATCAATAGCATTTTTTGAGTGAGAAGTATGCTACTTTTCACAATCATGCAAGAAGAAAACCTCTTTTGGAATCTAATCTAATCTATAGGGAAAATTTCATTAGAATGTTAGTTTATGCTAAGGATGGCAAATGGAACGCGAATTTGCCATATCCATCACCCGCCCGCTAGAACTAATGGGGGAAAAATGACATCCACGCCTACCACCCGCAGGTCATCAGTGTCCGCAGATAACCTATGAAGACAACAACCTCCCAAAACTTCTATTACCCCTTTGAAAATCATCGAAAATAGTTAAAATCCTACCTCCCAAAACCACCAAAAAAGTGTGTCACAGATCAAAAGGCATTACCGACTGAAACTGAAACACCAACCGGTGGGTTTCCCTTGGACGGTGGACTGTCGGAGAAATGGACAAGTGGATTCGAAGAGAAAAACCCAATGGAAAGTTGAAGGAAACAAGGTGAAGATTAAGAAGCCAAGTAAGAAGATTGTGGTGATGGAGGAAAAGGTCATGGAGATGAATGCAGACACAAAGATGAAAGAACAGGATTATTGACAGTGGCTGAATGGGTAGGGCTGTAAATTTCGGGTTAGGGTCGGGTTCGGGTCGGAACCCGAAAATTTGAGGTAATTTCTCCATTCGGAAAATGTAACCCGACCCGATCCAATTTATTACCTCAATCCGAACCGACCCTAACCCGAAAAAATATAGGGTTAGTGTCGGGTTCACCCGACAACCCACCGCCGGCCACGATTTCCTCTGCCTCTTCATCTCCGATCCCCTTCGTTCTCATCTTCTCCGTCATTTCCATGTTGATTTGATGACTATCTAAAGCAGTGAAGCCACGGCGAGGAGCACGCCGCGACGAGGAGGGAAGATCGGCGAACAACGAGGCAATCAATCAAGACAAAGGACTGGAGGAGTTCGAATTGGTGGTTCGACGCGATGTGTGGATGAGCGGACGATCAATCAGACGGTGGATGAGCGGACGATCAATCAAGACGGTGGATGAGCGGACGATGGAGAGCAGGAACCAGACAAGATGCAACGCGAGTTGCGACGACACTGAGCTGATGACCAGACCAGGCGAGACCAGGCGGCGGGGAGACGAGCAGAAGCAGCCAGGAGAGAAGCAGCAGCAAAGTAGGTGAAGGGGGCCGCATGGGAATGGTATAACTAGGCTTAGTGGGCTGGGCTGGGAAATAGGGAAAAGGTCTCCCTTGGGCCTAATATTTCGGGTCTGTTCGGATAAATTCGGGTTCAACCCGAACCAACCCATTTTCTCCTTTTTTAGTCGGGTCGGTTTCGGGTTAACCCGAATAGGCTTAATTTACCTCTTTAACCCGACCCTAACCCGAAAAATTGGTTCGGGTTTTGGATTGGGTTTCGGGTTCGGATAAATGCTTTCACCCCTATGAATAGGGGAGGAAATTTTAGGGTTTGGGGTTATATTAGTTGTTTAAGTGTATTTTTAGTCTTCTAGCTTTATTAGCTTTTACAAAAAATGCCAAATAGATTGAAATTCAACAAGTCACTCACTCCTGAATAACAAAAAATCTTGTGGGTCACAGGTTCGCGAATGCAAATAGCTTTAAATCCGTGTTTGCCTGTACCCGCCAGACGGATAAATTTTTAGCCAAATATCCATGACCCATGGGCAGGTATCCATAGTTTACGGGTTTTACCTGATCCACTGTCATCCCTAGTTCATGCATGCTTCGATCCTGTCTACATGCACAAGTAAACAACTTTGCCTCGGAGATCACTTGGTCTTTCAAGCTTCAAACTTCAATCCATGCAATAAGGAGGATAATTTTAGTATAAAATTAAGAACTTCATAAGTTAAAATATAAATAAAATAGTTGGTTGTTAAGAAATTACTACTAATAAAATAATTAGCGTGACATTATTAATAGGCCTAACAACAGGAATAGCCCCTGAGCTTACCCAACTAGTGCAAATTGGTCCAAAACTCAGAACTCACTAAAACTTAGGCCCTTAACTTTCAAAAGTTATACACTTTAGTCCATTACTTATTGTTTTAATGGACAGCATTAAGCTAGGTTGAAGTGGCGATTAGGGGATAACTGAGGTGTAATGGGCAGGAAAAATGACTGATGCCCCACCAATACCAATTAAATTATGTGGTTGTCATCAAATTTCTTAGTTTGTCTATTTTATACCCTATATTTTACCATCTAACATTCTAAGCTCTATCATCTCCAAGCACTACCGCCACACCAATTGTTGATCTTGCCACGAGTTTCTCCAGGCCAGCCGATGTCACCCCATAATCCCCTACACCACCGTAGTTAGGCGTCACTAGCCACCATCATCCCATGCTAAATCAAGCCCCTTTATGACTCATCCTACTATGTACCCATTGTTGCCGCCCGACAAAAACCAAATCCCCAGCCCTCAATCTCACCAAAATTGTCACTAGGTCTATTACCCCCCGGTTTTCCCCGAGGGCACTATTACTTGTTACAACCAATTTCAATCAAAACAATTAAGCGTGATCAGGAGTTAGTACTATTATAAGCAAAATTCTTCACAATTTGTTTTTCTCATAACCCCATTAAAATCTAGTAGATATATTTGTTAGCAAGAGAATTAATTTCAAGTAGAGCAACCTCCACTTTTGCCCATACAAACCATATCGTTTCAGTCATTCTGCTTCTACTCATGACGGCGAAGATGAAGTCCAAGGCTAGGGGAAAGTGGGTGCTATCAACATGGGCATAGACGGAGTAGAAATGTCGGGTTGAGTGAGCAGCAACGACATTAGTGCAACCATCAGGGGTGATGTGGAGGAGATTAGGGAGTCGATGGCGGAGGAGAAGTCAATTCTTCCTCCTATTGTCGGAAATCGTGGTTGACTAATATCTTTTTCAAAGAAATTGGGGATCTCTGAACTGTTTCGTGTCTTTTAAACCACCGTTTATTCCTCCTCAGCAAACCATTAAGCACCACCTTAGTGCAGCCTAACGCTGTCTGTTTACTATAGTATAAAATGGACTGAAGTGCATAACTTTTGAAAGTTAAGGAGCCAAGTTTTAGTGAGTTCTTAGTTTTGAGCCAACTCACTCAAGTTGGCCAAGTTTAGGGGTAACGACGTAGCTAGGATTCGTGCTTAGGGGGGCGAGGTGAAGGCATAAGTGTAAGCATATTGTTCGCTCGCCATTCACTCAACTAAAGTTTTAGAAACTTACAATTTTCCCCTGAGGTTTGCCATAATTTATAGTTTGCCCCTCTTTATTTTTTAAAACCTACACTTTGTATCTTGTTTTCTTTATGTTGTTCAATAATAACTTTTGAAATTGTAATTTAAACTATACGATAGTCATATTCTAGTAATTTCAATCTCCCTAATATTTTTTTTTGTAGTTAATAGATATTATAAATTAACAGCTTTTTCTTTCTGTAAATGTATTTTTCTTCCTGTGAATATATATTGGTATTTTTTTATAGTCAGTTAGCTGTAAAAAAAAAAAAAATCAAAAATCTTAAAATTTCTTAAACATTAATATTAGCCAGATTAAGTTAAGGTTTTAGAAATTGTTGTCAGGCACTGTAAAAGAATGAGGGTGTAAAATGTAGGTTTCTGAAAATAGATAGGACAAAGTATAAGTTAGACTAAATCACATGGGGGTTTTGTAAGTTTCTGATTGAAGTTTCTGATTAGCGTAAGGCATTTAAAAAGGATAAAATCTACCAAAGCCCATCATTAATTTTATAATTTACAAATAAGTATCCAACTTTAAAACTTTTATACTTTTATATCATATTAATTATCACTAATAAATAATTTTAAAAACTCTAATGGGGTAGGAGCCCCTCCTAATCCCTACATAGCTACATCCCTGTTTAGGGGCTATTCCTGTAGTCAGACCTCGTTAATATTAAGAGAATAAGTTGAGAAATTTATTTAATAAAATGGGTTAGAAAGGAAGCCTGGCTCTGGCTCTGGCTCAGCGTGTCGGCGGCGATGGCTCAATTAACGACGACGAGCCTCCTCCTTAGTGACAACGTGAACACCATTCCAATCATTAACGCACAGGAATCTAAATCCTTTCTTTTGTAACAGCCTTGTTTTTTTTCAAATGTTAAACGTCTACAAAAATCTTATATTAATTTTTATTAAGTGTTAATACAAGATTTAGCACGAAACATAAAAAGAATTTCTATCAGTAACCGGATGTTAATTTTTCTATTGAAAGTCAGTATTATGTAGTTGTAATAATCTATTGAAAATATAATTTTTATAATGTTAGTAAAATTTTATAAATTTTTCTAGTTTAAGGCATTAAAATAGGAAAAGTTCATAAAAATTTAACATCATGACAATTTACGTTTAAATAGATTATTACATTTATATAATATTGGTTTTCAAATGAAATTAGATTCAGATAAAAAGATATAAATATAATAATAAGTCAATTGACTTAAATTAAAATGAATTGGTCTTAGTTGTTAAAGGGCAAGAAACATATTAAGAAAAATAGGAGTTCAAAACCGACCTCTATGTGTATTTTCCCCAACTCTTATATATGAATATCTTTTAATTCTTATATCTTGTATAAATACTTGTGATTACAAAAAAAAAAAAAAATTATTTTAGTATAAGATTATTAATATTATCTCGCATCACTCTTATTAAATCCTTTAACTTGAGCCTCTTTCTCTACGTGGAAGCTTCCCACTAACTCCCAGAGAACGGATCCCTAGGCAATAATTTTTCTCAGTTTAATTAATCATGTTTGCTAACTGCTGCAAGTAATGTAATTGCAAGGTGTCTCTTTTTTTTTTCCCCACCTAAAAGAGAATTGCAAGTTGTTTACCGCCCAAAAAAGTTTGCAATTTCGGTTGAATTGAATGCTTCCAAAAATTGTAAAACTCAAGCATTCTCACAAAGAGATTATCAAAGTTGCAAGAGATAAGTGTAATAAACAACATTTGCATTCACACTTGGCATTTAAATGAGGGATTTTAAGTGAATTTAGTTAATTACAATTCAATTTTATTTAAGCGTGTAAGAAATATTTAATGCTCCTCAGCAAGTAGTAGTTTAGATATATTTGCATGCAGGTGGCATTATACCAAACGTACATACAAAATGGAATCGTAAGAAAATACAACATCCCTTCAATAAGGTCTTAAATTCAAATTTTATGAATGAATTTATCATTTAGGGCTTTTCCTCCAGATAAAATTTGACTTAAAATTAATCTAAACCCAATATAACCACTAGATACCAAAAAATCTTGGATAAAAAATAAATAAGGTAAAGCTAAAGAAAAGTAAATGAAAAAAGGTTGTACTAAAAATGAGGCTTTCCACTCGATCTCTAAAGGGAGACATTCTCTTTTCTCTTTAGAGGCTAAGATTATGACATTTCTGTTGTATTTGAACCTTTGAAATGGGCATATGGGGTGGAATCAGTGTGGGTATCATAGGCGTGGTTGAGGTGCTAAAAAATTGGAGGGGCAACTGGCTTCGGGTATGAGTCCGACGAGTGAGATGGGCACGAATGAATCTGATGTTGAAGTGTTGTCTAAAAAGGCAGTTTTAAGCAATGATTTGTCCGGCATCCAAGTCTTGGGCGCAAGTGGTTGAAGAGGATGCTGGTTAGAAACCCAATTACATGAAAATTCAGTGAATTTTGAGCTTCAACTTTGTTAGGCAGGTACAGATAAGGATGTTATTGAGTTGAGTGATGAAGAAATTGAACATGGTTGCAGTGAGTGGTGATTGGCATTGGTGGGGACGATGATTAGTATGGAGGTTTTGCCAAAAAATATGAGGAAATATATGTGTCCACAATACAAGACATTGCTCGCCCTAATGGGAACTAAGATTCAATTAGGTTTGTTCTTATTTTGGTTCCACTCCCTTGATGATATGATGAAGATTTTGGAAGGACAGATGAATTTTGTTTTTGAGAAACCGTTCTTATTACGGAAGTGGAAGTGGATATGAAATTAGACAAGGGTCTATTTGACGTTTGCTTTGCATGGTTCCATTGTTCATGTATGAAATTGATAGGTTCTGTATGAGATTGTGGAGAGACAACAACTTTTCTGTGTAGAATTTGTACACTAGCAAGGGTGGATCTCGTCAAATCCTTTGGTTTGTGTTCGTGGAGGGAATGAGAATAAAATGGCAAGATGATGAGAGAATGATGAGAATGGGTATAGTAGTTTAGGGTTTCTATATTTGAAAATTGTAGAAGACAATTTTGAAGATAGTTTGGTATGAAGTCATAGGAGAGATTTTTGGGCAATAATTTTACACTTTCCTACATTTTCAGGAGACTAACAAATGAGACTAATGGATATTAAGTTGTGTAGACACACCATGCGGTTATAGTCAATTTCCCTACCAATCATTCAAATTTAGATTTCCCCAACTGTACTTTCACAAGATTATAATTAATTTTTCGTACTAGGTCGAAGATACTTTAAAAGAAGTAAAAAATAAATTAGAGCCGGCCGGAGGGTCTGGGGCTCAGGTTTTGCAGCCAGAGGTGGTGCAATTCAGCAATTGGCTAACTATGGGAGATGGTTTTGTGGGCTTGACTTTTTCGCTGGCAATGGCTTTGGAATGCTCAATAACACTAACAACCCACCCCTCTTTCCCTTTCTTCCAAGTTCTAACCCCTCCCTGGAACCAGACACATGTAAATACTACAAAATTGTTTTAGCTACGCCAACCTCGTAAAATAATACTGGCAGTTAGATCTGTAACTTGTCATTTAAAAAACAAATACAAAACAAAGAATTCACTCCAATGATGATTAAAGTTAAAAAAACAAGACGGCTTCTTTTCCTTTCGTTTGTACCAGGGGAATATTCGGTGCACAGGGGACCAGACGCCGACAGAATAGTAACTTGGAAGCATGTAATAATATGAACCCGTCCGGCTTTTACGCTTTGTCAATAATAAATTACAAAGCTTAAATTTCAGAATGGTCATCAAAGTTTTACAAATATGCTCATCAGCTAATGAGACTTTGTTTTGTGACAATTAAGGCATCAAGCTTTTAAAACTGTGCCACTGTGCGCATCGGTTGCAACATTAGAAAATGTTTAAAATTGTAGTAAAAAAGTCTGCCTTTTTCAAACTTGAAAAACTTGCATAGGGAGTTGTACAAAATTGATACTGATAATCTTTTAGTCGTATTGAGTAATAATTGCCCAATTGCTACAGAGGAAGATATTTCTTAACTCTTTACTGCTTTTTGTGTAGCGTTTCAGAATTTAAAATATTGCACTTTTGGGGCACATGGTCCATATAATTTTCGGTTAAGTCATCAAATGGCTTAATGCACAAACTTTCAAAAGTTGGATATGGATGCAAAATATAGTTTGATGGGCAGATATGCATATTCATTGTAGTTTGATGGCAATTACAAGTCTTAGCTTAACGGATATAAAAAATTTTAATTTAAAATAGAATTATCCCAAAGTCGCCCATTGAGTTCCATTCCTTTATAGAATAATGAGCCGCCTTCGTCTTGGTGATTGTTGCTTTCCATCTCTCATGCACATGGTTGCTATTTTCTGGTTTTTGTTTAGGAGAGGTTTTTTTGTTTAGTTCTTGTATCTTAAACCCAACAAGTCAGGTTCGGTTAATGAGACTCACAAAAGTTATTTAAGTTGTTTATAAATTATAACAAAATTTAATATTAAGGGCCTGCTCGGAGAAAGTTTTCGGGATTGATCAGTGGCGATTTTAGAAATTTTACAAATAGAGGTTCATAATATACATATACAAATATTAAACTCAACATTAAATAATAAAGTTTATAAATTTGTGTATGTAACATAAAATCTAAACCCTTACAATATAAAGATGAAGTTTTTTTAGAACAAAATTTGAAAAAATGCTTGAACTCAGCATCTATCTATTATATTATTATAAAGGGGAAGTAAAGAAGTTTTTAGTAATTGAGCACTTTATTAGAGCCTAATTGAATGTCACGTCAAATTCTTCTTCATAAATAACAAAATTACCCTTAAATTTTTAATATAATCCAAAAAAAAAATCCACTTAATGTTCTTCCCAGTTCACTCAAATTTGACTTTTAATCCAAAATATTGATGTTTATGCTACAATATTGTGTTTTGTCCAAAACGAAAACTATGCCACCGACTCAAAGGGCCGAATTTTGAGAAATAATTATCCTATAACTTAATTATGCAACTTATTTTGGAAAGTTATGTAACTTACTAAACTCAACTTAATTCATGAAATCAAAATACATATATGTATGATTTTAGGCGCAGACTTGTCCACAAAATTTATTAGTTCCTAAAATGGGTTAATGGCTATTCCATATTCTCTTAATTATCTCCCAAGCAAATTGGAAATTGAAATTTTATAAGCTTCATGGCTTATTAATATATAAAGTCTTCATAAAAAAAATATAAAGTTTATATGCTTAATTTTGCTAAATACTTTGAAAATTACGGTTTTCTATATATCTATCATATTATTATAAAAGGGAAGCAAGTGAGTTTTATGTAATTGTCCAATATATTAGAGCCTAACTGAGTGCCACATCAACTTTACCTTCATAAATGAAAAAATTACCCCCATATTATTAGTGTAATCCTAAAAAAATATATCAAATGTTCTTATCAATTTTAACCATATTTGACCTTCAATAAAAAATCTTTATGTTTAAGTTGACATGTTATGACCCTTCTTGTGAAAAGCTCGGTGAATGAGATAAGTTTATAAATCTCTAGCTTGAATACCTTAATTAGAGGCAAATCAGCAAAATCAAGTAAGTTATTTAAGGATTAGGAGGTTCTGAGTGTTTTGTGCACTAGGTATGCCCAAGGTTAAAATGGTGATTTTGCACCTCAGAAAGTCGGGACGTCTCCTGGGGGTGAAAATCGTGTTTCTAAAACTAAAATCCAAGTTAATTAAGTATTTGCTTAAGTGTTAATTGCTTAGTTACTGTTTGGGGAAGATGTATTTTTGCAAAACTTAAAAAGTTTAAGGAGGAGTGGCTTTGGTTGTATAAAACTTGTTGGGGAAGATATTTTTACCATTATTTACCTTCCTTTCTTCCACCATTTTCGCAGCCTTCTCTTCCTCTCTCAATTTCTTGCTCAAATCCTTCCAAATTCATGATTTCTTGAAAAAATTAGAAGGCTTTTGTGGTGCCCAAGTCAAAGGCAACATGTTTTGTATGTGTTTCCATGGTTTTGGAGCTTGGTGGCGTTTTCTAGCTTAGGCATGTTGATGTGCATGTGGTAAGCTTTTTCCCTTGAAATTCTTTTGTTTTTTGACTTGTTTTAAGCTTGAGTTTTGTTGGGTTAGTGTTGATTTAGTGCTATATGCCTTGATTGTGCCTTGAAACCTAGGAAACCTTAGTGGAGCCTTGGAACTTGTGGTTTATGGCTTGTGGTGCTTGATTGTTGCTAGTTTAAAGTTAATTAAGGTAAGAGATTTATGATTTATGATTCATGTATATTTGATGTCATTCATAGCTTGCTTGTGGTAGAATCTATGTAGTTTTGTGAATGGTGTTAATTGAGGGATAGAATGGACATGGTGGATAACTATGTTTGCCTAGCATGGTGTGTTGTTTGTGTGCACTTCAAGCTTGATATGAATGGTGCATTGTGGCCTAGTTAATGTGCTTTGTAGTTAGGAAGATCTTGGAGGTGTTTCATTGGAGGTTTGGAAGGGTAAGGAAGCCTCTTAAGGTGCCTATGGTACCATTCTTAGGTGCTGGGCACGAAGGGTTGAGGACACGTTGCCAAGCCATTGTGCCAACATCTGAGAGTTGTCTACTGTAAGGATGTGTCGCCACATGCCAAATCAAAGGCATGTCAAGCTTTGTTGAAGGGCTCTGGGGGGAGGGCCAAAGGGGGCGCCTAGTGTGCCTAAGGGCTTAGGGTACTTGGTAGCACTCTAGGACTTATGAAACTCCCTCAAGACCTAGGAGTATTCTTGAGTTTTTGTAATCTCCAAGAGCTACATACAAGAAAACTAAGTTAATTAGCCACAATATAACACTATTAATCGGGTTTAAGGTTTAGTACCATCGATGATCTAGTTGGGCCTTCAGGTTTGAGGCCCCGATGTAGGAACCTTAGTGTACCTAGAAGGGTTCTATGGAATCTAGAAATTATGAGTTTAACCATGACATTTGTTATTCCATTAGGGTGAACCAAGTAATAATAGGTATGTATGTGCCTTGAGTGAAGGTTTAGTATATTTGTAGCCTATGCAAGGTTACTTGAGGCACAAGTAAAAACTTGGAATACTTTTGGTAAGGTTTTAAGGTGGAAGTTTAATACACAAGTGACATAGACAAGTCTAAGGACTTGAGACACTATGTGGAGGCTTTGTACACCTAGTGAGTTCTTTGGAACTCAAGTAAGGTGCATCCACCATGTTTAGCTGTGCAACAATCAAAGGAAAGCCAAAAGGTGAGCTAATGTCACTACGTCAGTAAGCTAAGGATTACTAGAAGCGAGTTAGAGGCTAGAACTCACTAGACACGGAGTAACGTCAATGAGAGAACTAGGTAGAGGACAAGTCGTAAAGGACTAAAATACTATGCACACACACACACACACACACACATATATATATATATGTCCTCAGGGTTTTTCTTGTAGGATCTCTTACTAAGAATCGTTGATTTTCACTTCTTTAGCATTTGTTATGCAGATTTTGTATTTGTGGAGCTGACAACCATTGAGTGGTGTTGAGCTAAGCTCACGAATAGGCATCATGTTTCTTTGAATCTTTGTGATTTTAGTTTATGGTGTTCGTGTTGGATGAGTTATGGTGCTAACTATAATTGTTTATTTTGCTGGCAGAGACTAATGAAGAACAAGGGAAGCTTTCGGAGCTTGCCACAAAGAGTTTGTTCTAAGATGGGAGCTTAGTAGTGGATCTCAATAATGTAGTTCGGTGTATAGTTTTTATGCATTAGTTTGTCTTTGATATACATGGTTGAGTAGATGAACTCTAGGGTCACTTTTAGGTATGAGTATAGTCTACTTTTATATAGATGTTTGCACACAATTGATTACATGTAGTTAAATTCATGCATATTTTGTATACTTTGATTACTTTATAACTTGGTTTCAATGAATAGCCCGAGCAATGCTTTATGATTTATTACTTGTTTTATCGTTCAAGTCAAAGCATAACTCATGCATGATTCCATAGTGGGTTAATTAACTAGAAGCATGATGACTTTAACAAGTGTACATGTAATTAATTAACTAATTACAACTAGTATGAGACATATTTCCATAAGTTCCCTAGGTAGAGCCACGAGGGGCTATGTCATAACAACTCATGTTTTTACTTTTACTTTTTTTTTAGTACAAAAAACTTTTTACAAAGATTTTGGCAATCCTTAGCTTTGTACACCGCTTAATATAGTTTCAATTTTTTCGTATTACTTCCTTATTAAACTTCAAATGTTATGTAAATTATTTAAAATTTTAACAGTAATTAGTTTTAGGTCAAATATTATATTATTTTAATTCTACAAGAAGATAAAAATGATCTACACGTTAAAAAATAAAGGTACATAAAAAATCTATTATATTTATTATATATTATAAAGGGAGAGCAAAAGAGATTTTTGTAAGTGTCTAAATTAGTAAAGCCTAATTGAGTGCTACGGAGTTTTTGTTTTCACAAATGGAAAAATTACCCCGTATTCATAATGTAATCTAAAAAAATCCTTTAGATGTTCTTATCAATTTTAACATATTTTATTTTTAATCCAAAATGTTAATATTTAAGCTCCTACTTTATGTTTAACCTAAAATCAATGCACACATGAAATTCGCACCTCCCAAATCAATCTCAAAATTGAAATTCTTAGTTTCTAACCATATACATGTACAAAAATATAACAACTATTGTGATTTAGTTGCCTTCTTAGCTCAATATGTTTCAAAAAATAATATCTGTTTGTTAAAACTTAGTTCTATATATTCTAACAGATCTCAAACTCAAAAGTCCTAAGCTAAGGTAAGTCACTGCTTCAGTTTTTTTTCTACAATTTGGTTTCACCATTTCTTTTTCTCTTTCTATAGACATTTTGTGTTATTTCGTGTTCACAATTTTCTCTGTTTGTTGCATTTCATATTTTGCTCTATTATATATGATTTCCAACTAATTCTTTGGTTATGTATGTTAGATTTATTATTCTTAGAAAAGTTATTTGTATTAATTTAAATTTTAATAAGTGTTTCTCTTGCAGACTCATGATATTTATGTTTCAAAACACTGGAAGAGAAGGAAAAGCCACAAGAAAAGAAAGGAAAAAAAAAATAGTTTGATCTTAACATCTGACTCAGGGTTCAGTTCCAATGAAGATTGTTTTAAGAGGCTAAAAAGATGTCGATCAATTGCAACTACTATATGGCAAAAGTTCTACTGAGAACCACTTGGGCCTTTGTTCTTTTCTCCTTGCATTTAATTGATTTATTGCGGCCTTTTTTTGTTTTGTCCATTCGTCATTAAAAGATATTTTATAAATATACTAATTTTAATTAAATGTTCAACCTCAGTAGTAATGTACCAAAAGTTCGGTTTTAAGAGAAAGCTTAGTAGAAAGATGCATTTCTCTCCCTATCTCTTTTTTTTTGTTATTATTCATGTTTGGCTAATTATTTATACATCATTTTTAAAAAAAATTTGAAGGAGAAAAAGATGTAAGGATAAATATAAATGTGATAAAATTTGACCCGATCTGATGACTTAGACCAATCCACCCCAAACCTAAACCCATTTTGACCCGATTTGACTAGAACCGAATCTGAGTGTGCCCAACCTGACATGAACATAAACCCGATTAAAGTAAAACCCGAAAAAAATCTGAACCAAAATAACCAAAACTTGAAAGACTTGAACCCGAAATAACTCAAAACCAATTTGGCATGAACCTAAATTGGACTAAACCTGAGACTAACATGACCCAAACCTAAAATAACCCGATAACTAAACTCGATAATACCCAATATTAGATATATAATCAACAAAGATTTAAAAAATTGTGATTTTTTTATATATTGACTGTTTATCTAAACTGTACATCAATTATGATCATACAATTTATTAAATTTAAAAAAATACTTTAAAATATTTTTTTATTTAGGTATCTTATAAAATTTAAAAAATAAGTTAAAAAAATAACTTGTTTTGGGCTTGTTTAGGGGTTTTCTAGGATTTACAAGTTTAAGAGGTCTTAATAATTTTATCACTCCCAAAATTGACAATTTCAACAATAGGGATCAGCTTAATTAGACAATTTTAATCTGTAAGGACTTATTTCAGCATAATGCTATAAAGTTACTAAATCACACTATGATTCCTTATAATTTGAAAGGACTTCTATCAATATTTATCATCATTGGTTGCTTTCAACATTTGATAACAAGGCTAAATTAGATAAAATTTTAATTCAAACTACTAGTAAAGTTTGCATAGGTTTGGGATGATTTGATTTCACAAAGTACACATGAGCTCAAGGTCAAATTACTTAAAGCATTCTTCCTCAATTATAACTACAAAAGCCTACAGTCAAGAACAATAATCTGAATGCCGAAACAACATAACAAATCATTTTTAATATGAAGTTTTATAGCCAAATAAAACCATTAAAATGAAAATAGTATGGCAACATGTGATGTCAAAAGTCTCAACCAACAAAGCTAATCCCAAAAGTTTCAAGCAACCATAAACCATCAATCCTAACCCTAAACCTTTAAACCCTAAACCTTAACACTTAATCCTATCCCTTTTCTTAAATCTTAACACTTAGGATACCCTAAACCTTAACTTTCCTCTTTCATTACCTTTCATATCACCAAATTCGTTTTAACTTAAGTCAATTGACTTCAAAATAACTTATTTTTATTTTTACATTTTTTTTTACTTAGAACTAATTTTAATTAAAATTTAATATTATGTACCTGTAATAATCCATTGAAAATACAATTTTTATAATCTTTCTAAATTTTTTATGATTTTTTCTTGTTTAGGACATTAAAAAAATTCATAAAAATTTAACAATATTATGAAGATTTACTTTCAAATGGATAATTGCATCTACATAATATTGGCTTTCAAATAAATTTAGTTTCAGAAAAAAAAGATGTAAAAGTAAAAATAAGTCAGTTGACTTAAGTTAAGACAAATTGGCTAGTAAATTTCATATTTGGGGTTTCTATATTTAACAACTTTACTTTTTGGAAACATTCATATTTAGTAAGTTTCATATTTGAAAACTTTCATATTTAGTAAATTTCATATTTGTGTTCTTCAAAACAAGTAACTTTTATATTTAGTAAGTATAATGATCTTGGTGAGGAATTTTCAATATTACAACATTGGTCCCTAAACTTTTAAATATAGTGCAATAAGGTACCTATATTTTGAAAATTTTCATTTTAGTCACCCATAATAATTACAATTTAGGTGCCTAAAATTTTAAAATATTTACATTTTTACACAAAATTTTAAAATTTTGTAGTTTAGTCATTGATAGTGAACCAACTAGAGTTACATTTCATAGTAATTTTATAATAAAGTTGGATATCGTAGCAAATTCATCCAAACATAATTAAGAAAAATTTTATGAATTTTTTAATTGGACATGCTAAGAAAAGAAAAATCAACGTAAATTAATTACATCAAAAATTGAATTATTTAATTTAAATGCTAACAAAATTGAACAAAAAAACTAAATTGATTAAGTGGTTTCAACATATGTACTAGTAACCTGAATCAACCCAACTGGTCAACTCGAGTTTGGCTCGAAACCCGAATAACTCAACCTCAACAAACCTAAGACTAAAATCAACTTGACCTGCACTGAACCTAAACCCGAACAAACCCAGCCTAACCTGATTCTGAATTCTGTTAACCTGAAATCAACCCGAACTCAAATGACCCGACCTAAACCCAACCTAGACTCAAACCTAATTAAACCCGAATCTGAATAACCTGAGCCGACCCATCTAACTGTCATCTCTAGATAAATAGTCTCTTAAAATTACATTCATGTACTTTTATGATTCAATAATTTCTTCCGTCTAACCTTTCACTATTGTTAATGTTGTTATTATTATTAATGAGATTTTTGTAATTTACTAAACTATTAAAGCCGAATTGAGTGCCACGTAATATTTGCATTCAGAAATAGTAGAATAAACTTCACGCTCATATTATAATTTCAAGGATATTCATTAAATGTTCGTATCAATTTTGGTCATATTTAGCCTTTAATCCAAAATCTTTAAGTTTAATGTAACAATACATATTTTTACTACATACACTAAAAAATTGGGGCTTATGGGTGTTTTTCTTTAAAAAAATTAATAAAATTTTAAATTTATTTTTTAAAAAAATGTCGAAAAGAAATCTCAATTTTACCAATTTTGACCATATTTGACTTTTAATGTAAAATGTTATTGTTTAGCTCCTTTTTGTTTAAACATGAACCATTAGTAGGTGTGAAATTCACACCTCTCAAAATATGGTAACGATTTATGACAATTATTTAAAAGTTGAACATTAATTTGTTTTAGGGCAACTATTTTAATAAAATTAAATTAGTTACGCTTTACACTATTAGTAGCAATATTGACTTTAATGGGTAATTAGAAGATACATTAAATGAAATTAAAATTACAAGTACATAATAATTTCGTTTTACATCCATAAAATAGATCTATCTATTCATTATTTATACTATACATACTGTATTTGAAAATCAATTTCTTTCCTTTTTATATTTTCCACGCTTCCAATACTATCACACTCAGAAAATCCTACACAAAAGAAACTTATCTCTCCTATTTTCAGTTTCAAAATTTCAATTTTACAACCTTTGGTGTTTTCTAATTCAAATTATTAAATTTTCCTCTTTGTAGATTGTATTCTGTTTCAGCAATTGTACTGTAATAAATATAGGATTAAATGTTACAGAGTTTTAGATTACTTTATAAAAACTAAAAGTTTGAAGCTTAGAAGTAGTGTTAACTATTTGATTAACTGACAGGAATTTGAAGTGTAATCCAATTATATCATCAATTGGATTCTTAATTCCAATTACGACACACACCCTCCTTGCTTGTAATAATGTAATAGACTAATATATCCTTATGCTTATCTATTTTAAAAATTAATGTACAGATTTCACATTAAAATAATTAATGGTGAACTACATTTTCATTTACAAGATTTGGTTTTAGTTATATTCTTACTTAAAAGGTTTGAAATTTTACTTCCCTCACATTTTAGGACACCAATATGAAAAAATTATCTTGCATTTAAATAATTAAATAGAGAACAATTGATAATTTAAATTTTCAATTAATATAAAAAATATTAAAATTTTTGAATTTACTAGTATAATATTAATATTGGGCAGTTTACTTTAAGATTTTCAAAAAATGATATTAATAATATATAAAAGCAGGGAAACAGAAAGTTTTTGAAGTTATTGGCAGTAAACGTACAAATTCTACTGACCCTCGTAATTTACTCAAAATTTTATGTAGCCATATTTCAAAGTTGTCCCATGTCAGCTTTTAAGTAATTTTCTGTGAGTTGTTGAATTTATTTTGATAATATGAATGTGTCTATTTATATTTTTTTTTCTTTTTTTGTTTATAACTTTAGGCACTATCATTTTACATTAAAAATGATAAATTATTTTAACTTTTACTAATTTTTTATTTGAAATGAAAGTTACTTAAAATTAATACTGTACTTACTTAATAATTATTCAAATAATTTTTTAAGAAAGAAATTTATTTTGTTTGACTTTTTTCCATATCCTACGTAATGTAAAAAATAAATAAAAATAGTTTTTTAAAAGATGTTTTAGAAACATTATTTAATATTCTTAAAGTGTAGAGCTTCTTAAAGTGAACAACTAATATGTAAAAATAATTACTTTTAATCCTTAGTTATGTATTAATATTATCTTAATTTTCACTCAATGGCTGTATTTGATTTTAATTGAAAAAATATTATAAACTAAAAAAAGGGACAAAAATAAATTCAAAAATATTAAAGTTTGCCCCATCATAACTATTTTCTAATAGTAGTTTGAATACAGGAACACAATTTGAATTCCAAAATATAACTATGACATTTTTTATGACTGCAAAAGTTTATATATATATATATATATATATATATATATATATATATATATATATTCATTAGATCGTTATAATTACTAATCTATATTTTAGGTAATATCTAATTTTTATGTTTTTATATTTAAATTAAGAATATATATAATGAAAATCACCATAAAGGTTTCCCATAAATTATGTTTATTATAAAAATGCCATTCGTCCATGGGACAAGTATAAAACTAGTTTTTTCTATCATTAGCCAAACAACTACAACACAAATTGAAAAATTATGTATAAATTGTGAAGAAGATGATCGAGAGTTGCATGCTGCATAAAATATAAAAGAAAATTGTTCCTTTTTCGCTGTTAAATTTATATATTTCTTACCACTTAGCTCCTAAATTTTATCTTGTATGTAACTAGCTTTTTACTTTTTTGATATGTTTAAACAAAAAAAGGGTAAAAAATATTTAAGGTCTTGGTAAGAAAATGCATGAAAGTTCAAGAGCCAGTATAAACTTTGTTCATTAGAAAATTGTTAGTACATAAAAGAGACTAACCTTTTTTAATATTTTTAAAGAAGAGGTGTTCATTATCTTGTTCCAATTAATGTTATGAAAATTATGGGCCAGTAAAAAGTTTAAAAGGGGTACAATTTTTAAATTATACATCTCTTATTAATATCTTTTTTCAAAAAGGGGTCTGGCCCTATATATATAACATGTATATGCCTTTGGGATTGATTTAGACCAGTTCGTTTCACATTTTTGTAACCTAATTAAGGTGTTTTTGTATTTTGGGTCAGGCTATTTACGCGGCCCAGTTACCAAACAGACAAAGTCACC
This sequence comes from Aquilaria sinensis, assembly GCA_005392925.1. Taxonomy (NCBI): domain Eukaryota; kingdom Viridiplantae; phylum Streptophyta; class Magnoliopsida; order Malvales; family Thymelaeaceae; genus Aquilaria; species Aquilaria sinensis. The sequence continues at coordinate 154,340 of SMDT01000251.1, forward strand.
CTTATCCTCACCCCAGCCATATCAAGTCCTGTCTTGTTATTCCATCACCGGTCATCCTCGTCTCATCTCTAATAAGTGATTCTCTTCCACAGAACCATCATTGAGGGTTCCTAGTCTACTTCTAGTAAATCCCAGCAAGGGATCCGCACGAGGGATACTTTTTCATACAACCTTCATCGAGGTTTTGTAGTTGACTTCTAGTCAAACTTGACGAGGGATTCCTCATCATGTCTCTGGCGATAAATTTCTTGGTGATTGCAAGAGCAGAGGAAGAGCTTGGTTGATTGCAAGACTAGCCTTGTCAAAATCTCATTGATGAATACACTTAAAAAGTATGTCTTAACCCCAAGTGGACTTTCTAGAACAGTCATTTGTTTGCTGGAAAGCGATAGCCCTGTAGATTCATTCCCATGGTTCAATTCTTCCCAGTAAAACGTGGCATGTTCGAATTCTCAGGACCACTATCAAGAATTACGCTTCGTGAAAGAGCTGATCAGTGCTGCCCAAACATTTTTTGATTGGATCAATGCATAAAAGGCTTGCCAGATGCCATATGGGCATGGATTCGGTTATTGGGAGTAGAGACGATAGCTGGCGAGGGTAATCAAAATGGCGGAGAAGCTTTTATCACAGATATCATAATTGTTTGAAATTCAAGGCCAAAATGCATTGAGTTATGAATTGGGTAATTTTATAACGTGTTAATGAGGGTGTGTTAACTTAAAACTAACAAACCCCACATTAATTGATTTGACCCCGGTCAATCTGTGGGTTAAGCATGACTTGTTTCTGATAATTGTAATTTGTCCCTTAGATTCACAAGAATTACATTTTACCGCTCCCTACTTTAACTAAGCCTCATTTCTGATGTCACCACCTTCGCCTTCCCTCTCCCTCGATTTTTGTCACTAATAGGAGTCTTCACTGCAAAAAGGGCTCAGAATAGGGCGACGTGGATCGATAAGATATAGCTACATACAGGCCCGATACCCACTTTCAACAAATAAATGGCCCAAATAGTTTTTTCGTTGTTCCGTGGCTCAAATACTGTTTGTAGGTTGTCAATTCTATTTTAAAAGAACACATTTTCAAATCTTTTAGTATCTGTAACTAAAAATTCGTAAGTTATTCTAAGCATTCTTATATATATATATATATATATATATATATATATATAAGCATGTGGATGACATTGGGACATGATTGGGAGAATACAAGATTAATGCTGCACAATATTTTCAATCTCTAATGGAAAATAGATTAGACAAACAACGAAGTGTATGTGTGTAACTAAGAAATATTAGGTGTACAAGGTAAGAAATCTAATGTCCAATATATATATGTATATATATATGTAAGGGGAGGATTGAACAGTTGAATATTAAATTTTAATGTTTGAGTTGTTATACTTAAATTTCTTGAAAGGAAAGAAAAAAAAAAAAGATAGCAGAACCATAAACTCAATTGGATGTGTTTATGAAAGTTTTGCGGATTGTTTTGTATTATTTATGTACGTGAGGATGTAAAGTCTCCACATATGTATTAAAATATGATGACGCCCTTCACGAGTTTCCAGTATGTATTTGTGTATGTGAGTACGTAAATTTTCAAAACCAACTATTAGTATAAAATAAAATGTTTATATTATGGCCCATGATGATAGTCAGTCATCATATGTCTTTTTATCAAATATTGAGATCTTTTGAATCATGTGGGGCTCTTGCTAATCTATAGTTACAGACCATCGACTAATCAAACCCCTTTGTAAAATAAGTTAAAATTTTCACCTATTAGTGGAAACAAAAATAAATTATAAGAGACTATTTTCTCATATAAAAGGTATACCTCAAAGTCTCCAAAATTCTCCTCTTCAAGATACAATTAAAGAACATAATTTTCCTGAAAAGAAAGGGTCATGGTTTACCCCATACATTTCCTTTATAAAGATAAAACAAGAACCATCCAAAGGTCAAGTCTCTACTGGCCAACCATTTGTGCATTGCAAGATTAGCGTGTTCCTAAATGGGTCAAATTTAAACACATTTAAAATGTTATTCATACGAAAATTGTTCTCATACAGTACTCTTTGCTCCAGCTTTTTTTGGGTACACATAAAGGAAAGCTTAAAGGCTAAATCAAGAATATAATCTAAGCATGTGGGTGGCAAGCACATGTGCACAACTAATGGCCTACCTTTTTGTTATAATGGTTGTCATTGAGTCAACTGTAGAAGTGAATGAATGTTCTTGACCATATCCTCCATTTTCAGAAGTAAAAAGGAATATTTTGCAATTTGTGCCAAGCCTTGAGAGTGGTTAGTAATAACTGTGATGTTAAGAAAGCCTTAGGATAATGCATATGAAATAGTGTCACGAGACAGAAGTTTATAAAAAATCCTCTCAACATTTACTTCAATTTCACTCAAATGTACAGTGTTAATTATAGTAGCGGTGAGTTAGGTGTTGATTTCATAGGAAATTGTATAACAAGGAATTCTATCAAATACCAAGTATGATGACCTCACTTTACCTAGAGCAAACAAACTATGAAAACAAGGAATAAGAAGCTAAATTAACAAAACTGCTAATCATCTAACCACTAAACCAAACAAACATAACAACTATCCTAAACACATATTTATAAAGTTTATAAGGAGTTCAAAACAATTGAGTTGTTACATAGACATAGTTTTGGTATAAGTACCTACCTAACTCAAATCATACTTCCCGAAAGTCACAAGTTATAAAGCACTAAAATATTAACCCTCATCTCTCAAGGCAGGGCCAATTAGGGGAAAATAACTCAGTCAATCCTAAGAGTTTTTCATTTTTTCTGTCAATCCTAAAATTTTACATTTTTCTAAGTGTGTCCTAAAGCATTAACACTGTAAACACTGTTTGTCCTAAAATGAATGACGATCCACATGTCAAACGGAATGTCTTACGTGGCCTTTAACTTCCGCTAACCCCTTCCATGTTTCAGGACTCACTTAGAAAATGTAAAATTTAGGATTGATATAGAAATAATGCAAAAATTTTAGGACTAACTAAGCTATTTTTAACTAAATATCTTTTTTCATATTCTCCAAACTGTACATCTTGCCCCGAGCTTTCTCCTGCGTCACTTTCACCTTTTTCTACTTCTTCCACAGCAATCTCATTCTCTTTCCCATAGAGCTCAGTTTTTAGGGGTGATATCATCCGGTAACCAACCCGTGTCCTAGGCTTCTCTACGGCTTCCTAATTGTTGAATAGTTTGATCTTAGGGGGACAAAATAGGAAGGCATTAGTGATGACCACCAGCAGGTCATGGCCATGGAGGGAGGCAATTGAAATCATCAAATTATCGAGTACAATTTGGATCAGACAATAAGTCTAATTTAGAGGCATAATTGGAGGAGTTAACACTGGAAATTACAGGAAAATATGTGGCATTATGCCGAAGACCTAGAAATTGCAGTTGGAGTAACTGCGGAGGACAACAGAAATAGCCAGGTTTTGCTAGGGATAGGAGGAAAAAAGGAGTCTTGGGTTTTTATGCTGATATGTCAAGGGATTAACAGAAAAATAAGGCCAGCTAGGACATTCCGTTTGACATGTTACCATATATCTATTTTAGGGCCAACAGTGCTTACAATGTTAATGTTTTGGGATTCACTTAGAAAAATGTAAAATTTTAGGACTGACATAGAAAAAAAGAAAAAATTTTAGGATTGACTAAGCCATTTTCCTGGCTAATTAACTCCTTAGTACCCTGTTAGGCATTCTCACACTAACCAGTTATCCAAGGAACCCTTAAGCTCAAGCTGTTATCTAAAGCCTTGTAGGAATGATAATTCTCTCAAATCTATTAATTACCTACTCTCTATTAGTCCTCTTACAATCTTGGAAACCATTCATGAGCCTTTCTTAAGTCTAAGTCTAGCAAGTTATTCAACACAAATAGCTAACAAATGAAGAACACATTCAAGCATAAGTTAAAAAAGACAACAAATCATGGAAATAATCAATGGGATATATATTTTCAATCATCAAATCATCCAAAATGGTTCATAACATCCATCAAAACAACAAATCTATACATATTTACAAGAATATCAAACTAAAGAAAAATAAGAGTTAGGGTTAGAAAAACCAAATTCAAGTAGAAATTATTATTGTAGAAGGGCTATCACTCCAATCCAAGTAAGAATCTCTATCAAATCAGCTTCCTAGTTATTTAATCCATGAAAATCCTAAAAAAACTACCCTAAAATGTGTTTTAAAGGTTTGGAAACCAAGGGTATCCTTCTACACAACTGCTAGTTGAGAGATTTTGTAAATAGAGTAGATCTTGGTGACATGGCGCCGCTTCCGTCTCCATGTCACCAAGATTCGACATTCACAACTTGTTTAGATTGAAAAGAAAACATTCAAAACTAGTTTGGAAAGGAAACGTTCACAACTTATTTAGAATAAAATAGAAACATTCACAACTTGTTTGGAATAGAAATATTCATAACTTGTTTGGAATAAAAATATTCACAACTTGTTTAAAATGAAATAGAAACATTCATAACTTGTTTGGAAAGGAAACATAATAACCTGTTTAGAATGAAATGGAAACATTGATAACTTGTTTGAAATGGAAACATTCACAACTTGTTTGGAATAAAAATATTCATTACCTGTTTGGAATGGAAATATTTACAACTTGTTTAGAATGAAATGGAAACATTCATAACTAGTTTGGAATTGAAACACTCACAACTTGTTTAGAATGAACAAATCTACATATATTTATAAGAATCTCAAACTAAAAAAAAAAGGAATTAGGGTTAGAAGAACAAAATCTAAGTAGAAATCCTTGTTGAAGAAGAGCTCTCACTCCAATCTAAGCAAAAATCTCCATCAAATCGGTTTCCTAACTGCTTAATCCATGAAAACCCTAAGGAAACTAGCCTAAAAATGTGTTTGGAAGGTTTGGAGACCAAAGAAAACTAGCCTAAAAATGTGTTTGAAAGGTTTAGAGACCAAAGGGATCTTCCTGCATAGCTGATGGCCAAGAGATTTTATAAACAGAGTAGATCTTGGTGCCGGTTCTGGCATCGCATTGCCAAGACTTTACAGCATCGACACCCTTCAGTATTTTGATTATAACTTCATGCACAGGTATCCGATTAAGATGATTTAGCAACTCTCATAAAGGCTAAGAAGAAAAGCTACAACTTTTATTCTTTCACCTAATCTTGAATTTGCCAAGAAAATGTCCAAAAATGGTTTGCAAGTTACCTCACTTATGCTCCAATCACTTTTGCCTGCAAAAATATAAGAATAACACTAGAAAAACACTAAAATCTAGTAATTATTGATATGAAGTACGCCAAATGAGGGTAAAATGATAGACACATCATGGACTTAATAAATAGCCTCCAATATAATCATAATTTCGGTGAATAAAAAAGAAAGGTAGTTCCCAAGAAAATGACCATGCAATAATAGAACACTTGAAAGAAGATTTCTTGCTACCCATGCAACTTCCCTGAGATTTGAAGCTAGATTCTATACATACTCCACATAGCATATAACTGATGAAAAGGTAGTCAGGATATTTTCTCAAGAGACAAAGCTCAATGGGGGCTCCTCTTGGTTTAACTTGATCATCCGGATTTTGTGCCTTTTTGCTATCTAGAGTTCCTGCTTAACATCCATGGCCCTAGCTAGACTTTGACTAATATCACTACAAAGGCCATTCAAGAATACCTCATTATGGCTAAACCAAATATACCACAATAAAGCTGTAAAGCAATTTGAAAAGCTTGGTTTCCATCTTGACTCGAGGATTCAGCCGAGGGCACAATGGAGTTAAAGTCCAGATTCTTGATACCTCAAGACAAAAGACGAGGAGGTGGTTCAGGTCTTCCTCAGCCAAGTTGCATCAAGGGTAAGTAGGCAAGTCTACTAGCTCTCTTTTCTTTAGTTCAACTTTAGTGAGTATAGCATTGTGGATGCATTTCCACTTAAAGATCTAGAGTTTCACTGGTATGTTTGCCACCCCAAGTCTTTTGATAAATTGATTCATAGTTAGGTCTATTGTATGATTGCCAACATAGGAATTTTGATTTGACGCTAGCCAAGCATAACCTCATTTGGTGGAGTAAATGCCATCATTTGCACCATACCAAATGGGCCGCACCCTCCCAAATGGATTCCTCTTAGTCTAAAAAAGGATAACCTACACAATCTTATTTGGGAATATAGACCTAAGGCTTTGGATTCCATTTTGATGATTACGAGTCCAATATGACCACCATGTACATGCAAGATTGCTGAATTTGTATTCACTTATTCTAGGAGGAAGGTATCCTAGGATGCAATAATCATTTCATATATTGATAAATTTATTGTCACCTATAGTTCAATGTAGGTTCATAATTTACAGTTATCAACCAAAGACCAAGCTATAAGTGTTTGTTTGACCTATCTCCAAAGTTTAATAAAAGCTTGATTTCTCTTCGAAGTTAAAAAAAAAAACAAGAAGAAGAAGAAAAAAACTTGTTAAGGAGCTAATTCATGTCAAATGCAAAACTTTGATTACAAAACATCAATTTTAACACAAAAAATCTCTCAATATAAACTTTTATTTTTCTTGATACCTATGAAAAAAATAAGTATATTCAGGTGATTGCTATGCATATAATATTAGCTTTAATTCCCATTAATTTCAGACAAAAAAAAATGATGCATTCTTAAAAATGAGAAACGAACTCGACAGGGCCCGTAGATACGGGCTAAGGCCTGCCTTTACATATGGGGCAGACGTTCTAAAATACGGGCCTGTATCCATATAGGTTTCATCTCCACCGTCCATGATGTTAGATGGAGTTTTGGTCTAACTACTTCTACTAACTACATTTTCTTCTTTTTATCGTTTTGGTCCCAAAAGGTTATTTCCTCCTTATTGTGCCATAAGATTGTGATGAAATAAGAGCGATTTTTTTGTCAACCCACTTCTACCGGTTACAGGTGGGCTTTCATTCTTCAGATCTCATCTTCTCATTCTCTGACTCACACCAGTCTCTCTTCTTCTCATCTTCCTCAAATCTCATCCTCTCTTCGTTTCCTGGAATCAATCTTGTTCACATCACTGATTTGCGTGATCCCAGGTTCCGTTCTCTCCATCACCGAATCGTCAGTTCAGCGCAAAGCTCTCTTTCCATCTTTTCATCTATTCGGCGGTTGAGAGAGTTAAGAGATCGTGATTTTGTGTTGTTTCGGAAAGAAGACGAACGAGTGTTGTAGTGAAGGAAGTTGGCGAGGCTTCCCGCATCGACCTAGCCCAAGCGTCTCCCCTGCCGGTTGTCCGTGGATCATGTGATCCAGAAGCTCTGATATCACCTTCTCGCTTGCCTTCACCGATCTCGTTTCGGTACTTGATCGCTCTTCAACTCCACCCTTTAATTTATCTATGTTTGAAATTCTCTTTAAACTGTCCATGGACGACTTTTTGCTTTTTGTAGTCATTGTTAACTAGTTAGGGATTGTTGTTTGGCTACTTCAGTTCATGTGAAAGTCAATATGATTTGTGGGTTTTTGCGGTTGGGGAATTTGTCTTAATTTTTTATGGATTCTAAAAGATTTTGGTGGAACTTAATTTGTATTAACTTGTTATGAAAATTGTTGGGTATCAAGAAAGCATATACATGAGTAAGCATTCAATATTTTGAGTAGTTCCATGCCGTGATTTGTAATAATATGGGCATATGTTGAAAATATGGTGGAATAGGTTTTAGAGCAATTGGCTGGAGATTCTCACCATGAACAAGAACATATGCTCTGCTGTTGATATGTGCACTTAGAAAATGTGCCATAATTTGTATGTTGTGTTTTTGGATGTGCGAATTAATGTGATGATAGGACTATGTCTCTAGTTGATACACTATTTTACGGATTTGGATTTGGATTTCTAGTTGAATTTATATAGGTTTTTGACTGAACTGTAGTTTGGCTGGAATTCATACCAGTAATCCTGTCTGTGTTGATTGTTACAAAAAGCATGATAAATTAAAGGGTATGCATCAACGGATGAAAGTTTGTGTACTGATAACTATGTTGTCAAGTTTGTCCCTGAATTCACAGAATGCATTTTAAATGTTTCTATGATTTTATATAATTGTTTTAGTGAAGACTACTCTATCTGGAAACTGGGTATGTATTACCAACTAAAGGGCTTGATTATGAAATTTATGTTAATTTATGTTTTTTTTTTGGATAAAATTATGCATGAAAGTTCATGTATGTGTCTACTTTATGTGCATATTTTTATATTATCGATTGGACAATCATGAGTTTTATTGGATTTTATTCTGCAGCGAACTCTATGCTGCCACCAAGCTGCTGTCAACAGGGTGTGAATTTGGAGCACAATTAATCAAGGGTATGTCTCTATGAAGAAAGACCGTTTCAATGTTTGAAGTGGTGTGTTGGACTATTACTTTTTTGTTTTGCACCAGTATTACATCTTGTTTTCGTGCAAGTACTATGTATTCTTTACTTTTCTCAAGCGGCACTTCATCCTACTGTTTTAAATGGTCTTTTTTGGGGAAACATGTTAAGTGGCATCCCCTGTTAATGTGTAGGTTGATGATAATAACTGTCATTGTTTTTTTTTTCAGGTTGAACTCGGCTTTGTTACGTTGAGATTGGATTGGAAGGAATAAATTAAATACTTTAATCCATTACGGGTATCTTTCCATGTTTGAGTAATATATGATTTTGGTTGGTTTAGATCTTAGAAAGAGTTATCCTAGTATTTGGGAAAGAAATAAATTGTTCATGCTAGGTGGTGTGATTTTAAATGTGCTATCAGCTAAGCGCTATGGATATATAATATATGGTTTTTCCGTTTACCTAGCTGATCGCACATGTTACAAGTGGTTGTAATATTAGCTGGATTTTGAGTCGTAGATGTGGTTTTGTACAATGACAAGTTGAAAACTAACATACCATTTAATGGGTGATTGTGGCAACCAGCTTTGATTGTTTGATTTGGGTCATGTATTGTTGTTTGATTGGGTTTGGTTTGGTTCAGGGTTTAACCTATTTGGCTGGAGTTTTAAGGCTTCTTGCAGTGGCCGTTGCCAACAAATGTAGTCAAAGTCAGCACTCACATCCTGTTGTACATTTTGTGAAGACTGTGGAATTGATTCAGGATTTGAGATTCGAGATCGATAAGCAACTCTGTACCCAAATTCATCATTGCAGCAGGTCGGCCAATTTCTACCACGGTTAGGTTTTTTTTATTGTCTTTGCTAAGCATTTTGAAATTCTAACCTGTTGGTTTATGCGGAGTTCAAATATATATCCACCCCAAGTAAATGTTTACGAGTTAAGGGAATTCTGTACACAGAGTGATAGGCTTGTTGATGTTCAAATACATTAATTTTGAGTTAAGTCCCGCTTTGTTTACGTTTTGTGTGAAGGTATGACTTTACTTATGAATTAAGTAGATTTGAAGCTAAAATAAGGTATCAAATACATTTGGTTTTAGTACTTCTCTACTGGATTGTGCAGTGTATGAATTTTTTGTATGAAGTTGCGGTGAAACAAGTAAGGTTAAATACAATGAAATTGACTAATGTAAATACTGGAGGATATGTGTTGCAATTGTTGTTTGTTGTCATTTTATAAATATATGTTTTTTTGCCCAATTTGGAAGTACTATTCATATAACACTTTATTTTTTTTTTTACTATTTTCTGGACTATATTGACTGTTTTTATATTCAGTCCCATTTTTTGCAAGCGGATAAAGTCCTGGTGTCATGAATAGTAATTTTCTCAGTTTTTTCCTACTTAACTTTTTTGTGGTTAGATGCGTTTACAGTCCTAGAATTTGTAACCTTTTCCACTTAAGTATCTAATGGCGACAGTATGACGGTTTGGTCCGGAAACTTAATTATTACTTTATATTCTTTCTGTTTGCTCGCTTACTCTCCAAACTTGTTTGTTGTTTTGTGTATATACAATTTTCGGGGGCAAAATAAATTAAACATTATTTGTCTATTTGCATCATTTGTTTTCATTATTGATAATTGATTATTGTAGCATGAGTTATTTAGTTAACCTGCTTTATAGTTTAATAAAGTGAGTTGGTTCATAATTGTTAAAATTATAAAGTGAATTTTGGTAACTAAATTTTTGAGGAATAGTAAAAATTACAATTTAAATTGAATATAAAATTATTGTATCTAAGTATTCTTTCACAATACAAAAACATCCATCATATTTTTTTTTTCTTTGCTGCTGACATGATCGGTTTTTGTTTTTCAAGTTTGGTCGTCGTCTGTCAACAACATTTTGGCTTGGGTGGCTGTATTGTAATTTCTTTAGTGTCCATTCTTTCACTTTTGGTTATAGGTATAATGCAATTTAATGCCCAGAATTTGTTTTCTTTCCCAATTCGGACACTAAGCTCAATGTATGTTATGTTAGATTGTCAAACTTAATTAATAACAACTACATAACTATATTCTTTCTATTCCTTCAGTCTTGAATTATTTATGTTGGTTTTTTATGTACTATATTGTAAAGTAAAACAGTGGTCACCCACAATTATTAAATTGTAAGACGTCAACATTTTCCATTTCATTTATTAGATGATGAATTTTTGTAGACATTGAATATTTTTGTTTAATTGTTAGTAAATATTTTTTCTGTAATGCTTTATTTAATTGTAAAGTTATATGGCTGAATAAATTAATTTTATACATAACATTTACAATTTAAAGCAAATTTTTCATAATACAATTTGCCTGAATATTAAACCTTTAAATTTGAATTGATAGAATGTGTAATTTTTTTAGTGACAAAAAAAAATTCATCAATTGTAATCTTTTTTATGTGTTATGTTTTGATCATAACTAATCATTTGAATGTTAATAACCTGATATTAAAATTGCCCAATGTCAGTTTTAAATAAATAATAGTTGAATTTATTAGCATAGTTTTGATACAACAAAAATATTCATTTATTTCCTGCTGTTATTTATTTGAATTCACAATTAAATAAATAAACATACCTGCTTGAAAAAAGGGGTTACAAAAAAGACTTTGTTGCTAATGCTTTATTAAAGTGCAATCGTTATGTTATAATTTACAAAGCCTTATTGTGCTGATTTTGGTGTACTAATAAGATTTTCTTATCGAAAAAGCTATCTGTGATTCTTTTTTTTCTAGGTGTTCATATGTCTGTTTAGGCTTAGCAGGACTGAGAGCAAGTACGTCCGTGTTTTTTTTGTCACTGTGTTGACATCCTTGACCATCATGAATCTTAAGGACCACATCCAAAAGTGGCCAATAATTTGTTTCCTCTATATATCTGTTCAATGTTTAATGTATGCTTTGTCATTTGAAAATAAAGTTGTGGGTTTTATATTTAGCTACAACTTCCAATTTGTACAATGTCTTTAAAGTGTGTCTTTTGGGTAAATCTTGTTCCATTGCTTCACAAACACTGATGCACTTAAGAAATAATGGTCGTACATATTTGTAATTTGGTCTTGTAGAGAACAATGGCAGATGAAGGGGGGTCGGGTCGTAAGAAGGTACCTCGCGGTGATGATGTGGAGAATGTGAAAGCAAACCTGAAGAATGCTTACAATAAGTTCATGTAATTTTTTGCTCTCCATGTTTTGTTTTGTTTTTTTTTTTTTTTTGCCTTCACACCGTCTTATTCTGATTTTCCTCCCATAATGCAGTAATGGTGAGAAACAACGTTTTCAGGAGCAGAATAACCGTGCGATGACTCGACAGGTATGTGCTATATGGCTTCATATGAATGCAGCTTAACCTGAATGTGATATTTATTTTGTCTAGTTCATTGATCAGAATTGTTATCTTATAGGAGTGGGCTGATCTGACCAAGCACTGGAAGACGTTAGACGTCCAGCAGAAGTTATGTTTTGCAGATGAGGGTGCCGATCGGGTGAAAGATAGTGATTCATTGGTTCATCTGTGGGATGTCGTCTGTCGGCCTTCATTCTTTGCGAAACATGTGAAAGGTTTGACTGCAGAGCAACGGAAATTGGCCCATGAAACCGGGCTTGGATGCTTGTTAGATAACAACGTAACCCAGCTGTGAGGTGATCTGATTTGTTGGCTTGCCCGATCTTTCGATGTTAGTACACGTAGCCTGATTGTCTATGGACGGAGGTTTCGTGTTGCTCCCTCAGATGTTACATCCGTTATGGGCTTAGTGGATGGAAGCAGCTGTCTTTATCTCAAGAATAAGTCCCCCTTGGTCAGTCGGTATTGCAAGCAAGCAAGCGGTCATTTGGTTATTGACCTCAGTGGCCTAGTTGCCAAGTTGGCAGATAGTCGTGGTGACGAGTTTAAGAGGTGTTATGTGTTGTTCGCTATTGCAACAGTGCTATGTCCGTCGACACGGCAATACCTTCATCACAAATGGGTTTCCGCTGTTGATAATGTGGATATCTTGAGCGACTGTCAATGGGCGACCCTCACACTTGATCATCTGGTTAGCTCAATCACCAACGTTTTTGAAGCACGTGTCCAGAAACTTGGGGGGTGTGTCTTATTTTTGCAAGTAAGAACAAGTTTTTCCTTATTTTCCCTTTGCAGTAGAAAATTTGATGCTATGTTGCTCTACTTTTTCAGTCCATTTTGCTGACTTAATATAATAATTGCTATATTTTAGGTGTACTACTTACGTTATATTCTTCCGGGTGCGTACCCAGTTGGCCAACTCACCCACCCTATTCAATATTTCAGTAAAGATGTTACCTCCAAGTTGCTGAAAAAACGTCCATTCCGGGATATTGAGGAGGTATGATTCTGCTGTTAACATATGAAGTAGTCGTTTTACAGTTGTGTTGGTTCTGAATTTTGTATCTTCCGCTTGCTTCTTCACCCTATCTCTTACGGCTTGCAGGTCGATCTTCCCCATGACCCAAAACGGGCAAAGAAGATCCAGGAAACCCCTACCAAATCCCCGTATGATTCACCATCTGCCCTTCCTAGTTTTGGCAATCGTGACATCGGTGCTGATGACGACCTGGGTGGTTGTATGGATGACGATGGGAAGGGTAAGGCCAAGGTTGGGGGCAGTGTCGACGACTTTGAGGAGGGTAATGGGGGTGTAACATCATTGGGGGTGTTAGTTCGGAAATTAGTGTCGGATGTTGGGGTAATTAAAGAGGAACAACACCGGCAACGTCGGTTGTTGGAAGATTTGAAAGAAGAGCAACAACGGCAGCGTGCATTGCTTGATGAAGTTAATGCTAATGCTTCACTGCTTGTTCAAACGTTGAAGACGAGCCGGGTGAAGGAGGTCAATGAATGTAAGAGGGCTAGACCTGAGGAGACACACGGTTCCAATGCTCCATTCCATCCCCCACCCCATTTCCCTCACGTAGAAGTCGGCCAGCGATGTAGTGAAGGACAGCAGGGTGGAGTGGGACGACCAACAAATCTTAATCTCGAAGATGTTAACGGAGGAAAGGTTCTTGGAGGTGACGATGAATTTGACAGCCCTGATAAGGCTGTCATTATCAATACCGCCACTCCTCTTGCCTGCCCAACTCCCGTTGAACCGGTGTTGGTACCTTCCGGGGATACACAGTTGGACGGTAAGCCAAATCCGGATGTAGTTATTTTCAATTTGGACAAAACAGAATTAGGATCTGTAGATATGTTTTCTGATGCGATGGAGGTGTGTGAGGTTAGAGGCCAGGTATGTCAAATTGGCTGCTTGGTTTATAAATCCATCACTCCATTTACGTCAACAGTTTTGTATTGCTGATGGTCATGTATGTTATTGTTGTATGCAGGTGAAACCAAAGAAGAAGAGGCAACCTATCTTGAATCTTCTGGAGCGGCCTATTCAAATCCTAAAGCTATCGAGGGCGCAAACATCACCCTTCACTATGCTTGACATAAAAAAAAGTCATGCAGGTCCACGTTTTGGTGTAGGTCCATTTGGTGTGCGGCACCCTGTCTCACCTGAAGAGCACCAACTCCTTATGTATGTCTTTTATGGGCCTTGCAATGATAGGTTAGTGTTTGCTCTATGAAATTGGTTAATTTTTTGTTGTCACTACCATGTTGTTGTGAATGTTTGTTACGGCCCTTGCATTTACAGGTACCTGTTTGGTATATCCAAAACTGTAACATTGCTGTTATGCTTTTGTTTCTCTTCTGATTATGTTGTTCGTTGTGCGAATAATTTTTTTTTCCCCTTAGCAGTGACCTGTTAGTTAAACCGGGCGGGCCATATGATATTAGGCGCTTTGATATAAAGATGTTGTTGCCCACTGAGTGGATTAGCAATGTTCTTATCAACACATGGGCTGTCATACTTACGAACAGCGGTCGGGCGAGAGGAACGTCTCTAAGGAATTGGTACCTGACCCTCAACTTCATGGTATGTGTTCTGTGTCTCATATTATTCATGCCTACATCACTTATTTCCCTTACTGCCTCATGTTTCTTCTCCTGAATCCTGAAAACATTTCTCCCTCCTACCAAGCTCCTCAACGTTGTGTACTATTTTTGGCTGAATCATGCGTACAAACCCAGTTGTCTTTCATTCTCATATGTTCGTCATTTTTGATATAATATATTCCCTTCTCGCTTTTAACATACTAGTTACGATTTTACATTGGCACTTCTTCTTTCTTTCATCATCATTTATTTTTTAGAGTTTCCTAAATTTTAATTTATTATGTACATAAAGTAGTTGTATTGCACTTATTACTATTTATTTGCTCTTTTGTTACTACCCTTCATTGTTCGTTTCTCATTTCATACTTATTCTGTGGATCAACTACCTATCTCTTACCTTATTATTAGCTACTCATTTTTATTTAGTTATAAAAGAACAAGTACACATGACTGAAACAATAGACACAATTTGTAAAACTTGAATGTTAGAAGTCTGATTCTACAAAACTGATACGATTTTTCATATGATATATCATTCCATTTAAAGTAATCAAAAAATGATATTAGTGCATATAATATTTTGTGGTTACCGGATAACAAAAATAATCTCATCACTGAAATTCCTGGAATTCATGAATTACTACAACTTAACACATTTCATAACCTGGTTAGATTTGTTAAAAAGAAACCATAAAATGCGCACTTTTGTTTACTGCTTTAATGTGGTCTGTTAATTAATTGTGCAAATTGTAACAGTTAAGTAAGCTGCGTTCCTGTTTCTCTTCTGTCTCAGAAGCAGGATGGTTGAGACAATGCAGGGCAGAAACACTAAAAGCCATGTTAAAACAACACACAATCTGAATTCCATAGCTACCTCATATTCAGTGCTTTGTTTGTTTTCTTTTAGTGTTTGACTTGATGTGCTGTGAGTAGTTAAGAGCATGGCTGGGTATTTATAGTTTTCCTGATCAGGTGGAAGACTGTCGGTGGAAGTACAGTACCGTGAATATATATATTTTTTCAAAAAGAGACAGACAGAAAGAGAGAGATTAAGTTAGAACTAGTTACTCGTTCACGAAACAGTTGATATTGAGGAAAGTCAACAAATGTTTGAGGGGGGTTCATAAAAAAAAAAGAATAAATAATTCCGTCCAACAGTGGGGAAAAACAATATCGTCACTGAAATACCTGTTATTCTGAATTACTAAAACTAAACAAATATGATAACGTCGTTAGATATGTAAAAAATAAAAAACCAACCAATGCTAACTTTTGCTTTAATTCTGTAATCTTGACTGTTAATTAATGGCGGAAATTGTATCAGTTATCATGAAAACTGGGGGTTTTGTTTTTTAAGATTAAGTTGATGTATTGAACACCGAACTGTTTATTTGCACTTTACAGTCTTCTCAATTCAGTGAGGAGGTCAAACAGAGCTTATGTGCTATTATCTGCAGAACCCATTATGCATAATTTGGTCCGTAGCCGTAATGAGTGAAATCCGTGCTTGAACTAACTGATCATCACTTTGTTCGCAGTTTATGGCAACTCGGCCAGCACAATATCTACAGAACTTGCGTACGAATCAGCAGTTGAGGAGTTTACTTATGGATGATATCGACAACTGTGATAAGGTAATTTTCTACCACTTAATGTTATTTGGCTGTTGGTGGAGTAAACGTTTGGCATACTCGGCAGCTGGTGTGATGTACTGTGGCTTTATGTTTAGATCTTCCTACCCATTCATGAACCCGCCCATTTCTATCTGCTTGTTGTTGATGTCAATTTGATGACAATATCCGTGTGGGACACCCTTGGCAAAGGGCACACAATTGATTATTATTCTGACGTGATAGATTTACAGGTACGTACTTCACTAATTTTTACAGTCATTGATATGTCCCGTAACTGTTGTTCATGAAGTAACTGGAATTTAACCATTCCTATGCTGTCGTAGTAGTGTGCGGCGTTGGACGAAGTGGTTGCTCCGCCGAAATTCAAGTTCAGCGAGTTTCAGAAGGTTAAGCCAAAAGAATTCCCTGTGCAACCAAATACCTGTGACTGTGGATTGTTTGTTTGCTATTTCATGGAACACCCAACAAGGGTCACGATGAGTGTGAAGAAGGAGGTTTGTCGGTACTTCAGCTGCACATTTACATTAATTTTGTTAAATAATTTTTTCCATAATGAGCTATTTTTTCTGCTGCTTCCCAGTGGGACACACATGAGCGCAGATGCCAGTTTGTACTGGATCTTTTGCTATGCGATGAGAACTTACTGAAGAGCCATATTCAATCGACAGCCAGCATGTGGTTTGAGTCGCAACGCAAAGATTGTGGTGGCGTTGATGTTAGGAAGGAGCAAATACTATCCGTTGATGAAGTTGTAGTTAAACCAAAGGGCAGAAGGAAGCGTGGGCAGAAATGAAGATTTGAAGACTACGCTGTCCGTATATCAGTTGCTGTACCCCATACAATTTCTATTTTGTGGTTATGTGGTTGGCCGGTTGTTTTTGTTGGGCCGATCATCCCATGCTAACTATCTCTTCTGTATATATGGTAGTCGATAGAGCAGTAGTTGATTTTGGAGAAGGCATCCATAGCCATCCTTCAGGTCTTAGCTGCATTGCGAAGGGGCTGCTGTTACCTTTTTTTGGGAATTTATTTTGTACCCTAGGGATATTTTTGGAGATGTTTCAGTGTTTCGACATCTCAGGCATTGTACAGCCAGTGACATTACGAACAAGTATTGAAGTAATATAAAATGTTACGGTTTCATACTGGTTGATGGATACAGGACTTGTTTACAATATAATTGAGCAACTTCTTCACTTCCTGAACACAGGTGAATTAACAGCTGAAACTCTGGAATTTCGCATGTACAGAAGAACAGTAGGTCTGTTCATTACACATTTCACTGAAATGATTAATTACAGTAAAGAAACACATGACAAATTTTGCTTCACCTACTGTTTCTATTTACAGTGGAGCATGCTTATAAAAATGGTATTTCCATCCCACTTTTCCCGTTCCGTAAATTAGGTGTACGTTACACGTAGCCCTGCAATTGGGGCGCTCTTACAATGACAATATTACTTTCATAGGGTTCTAAGTAGTACGATGGGAAACAACAGGACGTACATCATGACGATGAGATTATCCCTGATCCGATTTCATGCCGCCATAGCACTTGTGGCAACTGTGCATCGCAGAACATGAGAGTAATAATACATTAGTTCACACTATTCATTAACCATGCTTCCGAAGATCACAAGTTCGTTACATATTAATACGCGGTCCGGTGTATTGTTCCAAAATATTTGAAACTCCTTCGATACATGTGCACATACATCCACCCAAAACAATACATGCTGTTATCTGCAAATCCCGCTGCATCAATCAATTTCAACCACCTGCATGTTAAATGGTGGAGTGGCAATGTCAGTTCCAACAGTCCAGTTGAATTGTAATGTGCATTACCGAAGAAAGTAATTACCATCAATATGACCTGAACTTAACCCATCCCCCCGCTGCCTGCCCATCTGACACTGCATCATGTATTGGAAAGAAGCAAGGTTTGGCGCGAAACCCCATGCTGATGGGTTAACTGGCTGTGCGATGTTGGGGAAACGGGATGTAGAGTTCGCATAAACACTATAACTCTGAAAAGGCGAACTTGATGATGCTGGATGTGGGTAGGAGGCTGTATGTTGAGACGGATACGATGTTATCATATTGACAATGCTTTTTCCTTTGGTTTGCGGTTCAGCTTTGACAATGGCCATAGCCGCCTGTGTAGCCTCCTCGACCTCTGCCTTCTTCCTCGAACGCTTCCTTATTTTATCCTTCCTCTTCTTTGATGCATCGGACTTCTTACCCGTCACCCGTATAGGATCCCGTATGATTCTGCAATGTTCTCTTCCACCATTGTCATCTTCTAGCATACTTTGGTGTTCCTCGAACAACTCGGCTGCTCTAACAGTCAAGGCACCAATCTTTTCCTTCATTTCCAAATATCCATCTTCTGATGCCCGAGAAGCAAAGAATGCAAGTTTGTTACATATGCCGGCTAACTGTGATCGTTTCACCAAAATTGCTGATTCTACATCATTGGGAGTGACACGAGAAATGTAAGCTGGATCTTTTTTTGCATCCTTTGTCCACCTTTGTAATATACAGCTGTCTGGGATAGTTACTGCATTTTGTAGCTTAAGGACAGCAAAGATATGACTACAAGGAATACCTGAAACATACAAGGTAAGATAAGTAACTTCATCTCCATTGCATAACGTTCAAACGAAAAAATAAATAACGACTTAATGTGTATGTCCTACAAACCTGTGTAAGTAAGTAGCTTGCAACTGCAGTGATACACGCGAGCATCAGCATCAAATTTTACGTGTGTTGCTCCCGTTTGGCTTGCATATTTACGGACCTCAAATAAACGAGTAGTAGCACTTCCATTTTGTCCAACAACAACCAAGTACTTGGGCTCGTCAACAATTTGCTGGCGGATACGAACCAAGATCCGAGGGGTGTACACCTCGGCTGCATGTCTTTCCAGATGCTGAAGATGGGTAACAAGTTGAGGAATTGTATGTCGACTATAGAAGTGCTGCTGGACTTCTGCCTCCCGCAGCCTGTCTAGAGCCACATCAAGACGCCGAACAAAGTCGTACAGCTTCAACTGTGAAGATAAGAATCTCTTCTGGAAAGCGTGCATGCCCTCGGCCCTCTGTGTGCTTGTCATCCCAGCGAAGAACGTATTCTTCAAAAGAGCTATCGCCCAATATTCCCGCTTATCCCAAACATCCTGAACCCACTGATTTTGCTGTAGCCCATGCTCCATGATTGCTGAATGCCACTTCGCTTCAAGTTTCTCTGGGTTGTCAATATTGAGCATCATGTGCGCGAACATACCAGCGAAGGCAGGTGATTCTTTTACATTTGTCTTGCAATTGCGCATCAGATGCCAAGAACATGTTCTGTGTCGTGCTGCAGGTAATTCGGATTGAATCGCCAGCTTGAATCCTTGGGCACCGTCCATTATAACTGTAGTTGGCATCTTACCTCCCATATAGTGAACAAATCGGCTGAGTAACCACTTGAAGCAATCCTCAGACTCATCACACACAAGAGCACATCCGAATATGGTTGTCATAAAATGGTGGTTGACGCCTAGAATGACAACATATGGTAGCTTATATCCATTGCTATTATAAGTTGCATCGAAGGAAATAACATCTCCAAAGACTGCATAATCCCGCCGCATCCCACCGTCTGCCCAAAATAGATATCGTAATGTATCCTCCCCATCAACCGCGTACCTACAGTAGAAGTTAGGGTCAGACTATGCTCGAGAAGTAAGATGGGCTATTGATTTCTCACAATCTGTTGGAAGCTCCCCAACCCTACAATCCGAGTCAACCCAATTGTATAGGTCCTTTCTTGTGAAACCAACATTTTTATATCCACCGTTCGTGACAACCATATAGTCCATCACCCGTGCCGTACCGACTCCCACCCTGCGCATATCCGTCTGCACTTTTTTCGCAGTATGACTAACTAGTCTCCTCGACCGTAGGAAATGTGACTCAAACTCTGAGGCAAGGAGATGGTTATAGGTAACCTCGAACTCATGAACAAGATATTTTTTATTTTCATAACTATAATGAACACGAAAAGCAGCTTTGCAGCAACACCGCGAAACACGCCGAGGTTCCCTGACAGCCTCATGAGCTTTCTTTTCCTTCACTCTAGCCTTGCCCTCCCTTGAACAAACCCAGCGCCGCCGCTATGGCACCTTGTACTTAGAGCTCATCCTGAGCTCATCTTTACGCACAGAAAATCCCATCAAACATGCGTACTTCCGGTAGAAATTTTCAGCATCACAAACCGTGTCAAACTGAACATGTTCGACATCATGAAACTGCCACTCCTCAACTGGTTTGTTAATATTCTTGGCAATGACGGACAAATCATAATCAGAAGACTCCTCAATAAATGCTTCTGCACGTCCATCATCATCCATTTACTGGAGGTCTGCAAAGTTTGCCCAAATGGTTAGGGTACTGGAATAATGGAATGTAAATGTTATCCATACTAAACTTCATCAACCGTTATTACAACTGGTCATTGCAAGTACTGTCAATGAAGTAGTAATCAACTACACCTTAGGATAGCGTAATGTAGAACAATGGAACAAAAAAAAGAAACGTGAAAACAAGTAAACAGATAAACCTGAACGTTAACAAGAGTGGTTATCTATTAAGGCAAACATTCTAACGAACAGTTGGTGGATATCCCTAAAGCTTAAGGTTGCTGCAAACTGTCATACCATGCCAAGGGTTGTAGAACAACTTAAAGGCAAAAAATCTAGGACATTAACAACAGCCGCAACACGTATATGGAGCATAGATGGAGGAGTGAACTAGCGTACCTGGCAAACGCAGCCATAGTTAATGTACAACAGCAGCAACGTGTTCAAATGTAGCATCCAGAGCTGGGTTGGTGGTTGATGAAGCGCAGTAGCCTGGGCAACTGAGATATGAAGTTTTATGGAATTTCAGTGTTCGCTGGAAGGAATAGACGATGGGTTCCTGGATTTTGAGTTTTGCTTTTCTTAAGCGGTACCGCTAATAATCAATTAACTTATTTGGCAGCAGGTCAACGTTTACAACCAAATACTTGTATTGAAATTGTTGCAAGTAAATATAGAAAATGAACAGTAAAGTTCGGGTGAACAAGACTCTGCTTTTCTTTAAATGTAAACTTTGTGGACAACATTTACATTACATGTTGTTAAACATTTAAAATACATGCTGTTAAATTATAACAAAAAGTACTTTTCATGTTTTGTTATGTTGGGCAAATGTACAAGACAAAAAGGGAAAAGAACACATAATTTTTTGGATCTGTGCTAATTTATCTACTATTTGCGAATGGTGCTAATAATGTACATATATGGAGTAATATTTAATTCATACAATCATTTACATTATTCATATCATAAGTTAATAATTATAATGTGTAAGGGTCAAAATAAATGGTTTATTGGTTTCAAGAACATTAATTATATATGTGATGCTTACATTGAATAAATTTCAATGTAATTGCTTCTTTGCTTGACCCATATGTGATATTAGGATGATATGACCACATTCTAATAACAATTGTAATTTAACCAACGAAGTTTCAGTTTTGAGTTTTAGGTTGATTTCAGATTAAGCAGATAGTATTTTTGGGTTTTTTTCATCACGTTTAATAAAAGTTAGCTCAAATTCTGACATAATTTTTTGCCATCAAATTTAGGTTACGTAATTACGGAGACTATTATGGATGCCAAAACAAATAGAATTAAATATAACTAATATTTTTTTTTAACTTAAACCACAAAAAAAATGGAATGAAAAATAAACTATAATCCTTGACTATAAATTCCTAATCCATAACTCTAAATAAACCTTTTTACTAAACCCTCATCTAAAACCGTAATCCATAACCCTCACCATAACCCTATTAACATGAATACCATATCATGTGAAACTTAATATGATATCACTTAACATGACTATAAAATCCGTTTCATTTTTATACCATATAACCAGTCCAAAATGATGTAAGAAACATTAATTAGTGGCTACTCCTAAAAAGTACGCAAATGTCTTACTTTTGTAACATTTTTTAAAAAAAATTACACTTATCTCCCTCTAGTTTTAAAAACAACTTTAAAAATCTTTCAAGAACCCAAACCTTAACATAACCTTAATCTCTAACACTAGACCCTAACCTTAACCCTAAACCCCTAACTCTAAACGCTAAATCACAACCCTAGTCTCTAATGTAAGTCATGAATTGCATAAAATTTTATATTAGTTATCCAATTATTTTAGTTACTTAATCTTTTTAAGTACATTGTTATTGGTGAATTTAGACAAGTCCCGAGATAGATTTATTTCATTCATATCCGATTAGTCTTGTAGACCATATAATACATCTACTCAACTTAGGAAAATTGATTGGTTACAATTCTTCTAAACACATTTAACCAAAAAAGCAAGTACATTTTACGTATACATCGTATTCTACCTTGAACCAATTTTATTTGAAAGATAATTGTATTTAGGCCAAATAATCCATTGATTGTAAAACTTCTATAATACTAATAATATGCTATGAATTTTTCTTTGTTTACGCATTAAAAAAGATATATTCATAGATATTTAATAACATCATAAAAATTGTATTTTGAATTGATTATCACACCTGCATAATATTGGCTTAGTTATGAAATTGGTTCTTGGTGAAAATGATATAAAAATAAAAATTAGTAATTTTATATGAAGTTAACTTAAGTTAGAATGAATTCTCTTATCTCTTTAATTATTGGCTTACTCATTTACATTGAATGAATTGACTTACTAAACTCATATAGTCATAAAGATGAATGTTCCTAACATAGTGTATAAATTACACCAGCAGTTCAAATATAATGTTGGCCACTAAAAAAAAAATATCATATATATAGGAAACATATTTCAAACTCTAATACATAACCCTAAACCATAAACCCTTAATGTAATGGGAAAAAAAACTAAATAAAAATTTAACCATAACATATATGACTCTAACATAATCCTAAAACGTAAAAGTGTGCCTCTAAACTATAAACCTAAACCCTATACATAAATTCAAGACTTAACCCTAACCCTAAAAACCTTACCTTAATCTATAAACCTAAACCCTAAACAGGAGTACCAGAACGAAGGCATATTTATTTCGTTCAAGTCTGATTCTTTTTTAATATTTTCTTAACAAATTTCTAACCCTAACCTTAACATTAAACCTTAAAAACTAAATCGTAAATAACCCTAAACCTTAACTTCCCAAAAGAATATATGAAAATTTATTTGTTGTTTTAGCCACAAATTAATTTAATAAACATGAAAGTAAGGCGCTTAAATACTTAATAAATATGAAAGTCAATTGTTCTTATAGGACTTCATAAAGTACCAAGGCAAATTTATTTTTTTTCAAATCTAATTACTCTCATATATTATAATAAGATTTCCAATTATCCTACGAAAATTAATTTCAAGTTAAGTAAATTTCAGATTTGGGATTTTGGACTCATGTTGATTCCAGGTTAAATAGATATTAGTTTCAAACTTTTAGCTTTCATGTTTAATCATATTATTAGTGCAAAAGCCAAAATGACTAGATTATTAAACTTAATTAGTAAATATGGAAGTTACTTATTTGGAAGAACCAAAACATAGATTTACCAAATGTGGATGTTCCTAATATAGACTTGCTAAATATGGATGTTCGTAATATAAACTTGCCAAATATAGATGTTTCTAACATAGAGTTACTAAATATGGATATTCCTAACATAGTTTAGACATTACACCAGCAGTTTAAATATAATAGCCATATGAAAATTAAAAAAATTAAAACAAATAGATAGCATAATTCAAACTATAATCCATAACTCTAAACCCTAAGCCCTTAATGTAATGTAAAAAATAAAATAATAAATTAAATTTTAACCCTAACAAAACTCTCACATAAACGTAAAACTTCAAAGTGTGACTCTAAACTATAAACCTAAACCCAAACCATAGATCCTATACGTAACCCTAACCCTAAAAACCTTATCTTAATCTATAAACCTAAACCTGAATCCATTGATTGTAATATTTGTCTAATATTGTAATAAAAAAATGATTTATTCCTTTCAATATATTTAATTATATATGTGATGATTACAGTTAATAAATTCAATACCATTAAATATTATTCTATTAATTAACTATACTTTTTACTGAATACAAATTTCAACTTATTATTATATTAATAGTATTATTATTAATACAGATTCTACATTCGGGTTTTTTGTTTGAGTTTAAAGTACATCAGGTCAATTTCGAGCTTAGGTAATTTTAGGCCAAGTTATTTTGGTAGGACAATTAGAGAGACTCTTATGGATGCCAAAAAAATAGATAATTAAATCCAATTATCTATTTTTTTAAATTCAACCATAAAATAGTAACAAAACATAACAAATATAATGAAAATTAATCCCTAATTGTGTAGATATTGATTGCCAATTATTGAGAAATAAATTTGAATAAAATTTTAAAGCAAATAATCCATTGATTGTAATATATCTATGTTTTAGTTAATTTTGTTATGAAATTTTATTTTTTAAATATTAAAAAAACATACCTTTTGTTCATCTTTCGTAATTTATGTACTATTTAGAAATGAAACAAATAATCTAGATAATTATGGAGTTATATTAATTTTATATAATTATATATACTTTTTATATATTTATTTAATAGTAAATAAAAATTTACCCGTAACATAATCCAAAAACTCAAAATTTTACGTTCGGGTTTATTTGTTCTAGTTAAATACGAGTCATGTCAATTTCTATCTTACGTGATTTTCGGCAAGGTTATTTGCGACGCGTAATTATGAAGATTATTATGGATGTCAAAGAACTAGAATTAAATAGTAATATAGATCCAAAAGTAGAATGAATAATAAACCCTAATCCCTAACTCTAATTACTAATCATTAATATTATACCTAAGATTTCCAATTATACTACGAAAATTATCATTCGAGTTAAGTAAATCCTTCAGATTTGGGATTTTGGACTCATGTGGATTCAGGGTTAAATAGATAGTAGTTTCAAATTTTTAGCTTTCATGTTTAATCACATTATTAGTGCAAATGCCAAAATGACTATATTATTACAACTTAATTAGTAAATTTGGAAGAACCAAAACATAGATTTACCAAATCTGGATGTTCTTAATATAGACTTGCTAAATATGTATGTTCCTGACATAGAGTTACTAAATATGGATATTCCTAACATAGTCTAGACATTACACCAGCAGTTTAAATATAATAGCCATATGAAAATAAAAAAAAATTTAAAACAAATAGATAACATTATTCAAACTATGCTCCATAACTCTAAACCCTAAGGCTTTAATGTAATGTAAAAATCAAAATAATAAATTAAATTTAAACCCTCAACAAAACTCACACATGAAACGTAAAACTTCAAAGTTTGACTCTAAACTATAAACCTAAACCCAAACCATAGATCCTATACGTAACCCTATACCCTAATGGCAACCTTATCTTAATCTATAAACCTAAACCTGAATCCATTGATTGTAATATTTGTCTAATATTGTAATAAAAAAATGATCTTATTCCTTTCAATATATTTAACCTATATATGTGATGATTACTCAATTAATAAATCTCAATACCATTAAATATTATTCTATTAATTAACTATACGTTTGACTGAATACAAATTTCAACTTATTATTATCCTTAATAGTATTGTTATTAATACAGATTCTACATTCGGGTTTTTTGTTTGAGTTTAAAGTACGTCAGGTCAATTTCGAGCTTTGGTAATTTTAGGCCAAGTTATTTTGGTAGGACATATTACAGAGACTCATATGGATGCCAAAAAAATAGATAATTAAATCACAATTATCCTTATTTTTTTACCATATCAACCATAAAATAGTAACAAAACATAACAAATATAATGAAAATTAATCCCTAATTGTGTAGATAACTTGATTGCCAATTTTTGAGAAATAAATTTGGATAAAATTTTAAAGCTTAATTATAATACCATTTATTGTAATATTTCTATGTTTTACCTTAATCTCATTTTATGAAATTTTATTTTTTAAATATTAAAAAAACATACCTTTTTTTCATCTTTCGTAATTTATGTACTATTTAGAAATGCATAACAAATAATCTAGATAATATATGGAGTTATATTAATTTTATATAATTATATATACTTAATTATATACAAATATTTAACCTAGTAAATAAAAATTTACCCGTAATCATATATCCAAAAACTCAAAATTTTACATACGGGTTTATTTGTTCTAGTTAAATACCAGTAATGTCAATTTCTATCTTACGTGATTTTCGGCAAGGTTATTTGCGACCGCGTAATTCATGACCATTATTATGGATGTCAAAGAATCTAGACCTAAATAGTAATACCAGATCCAAAAGTATAATACACATAATAAACCCTAATCCCTAACTCTAATTCCTAATCCTTAACTCATAAACTTGAATCTTTTAATCCTAAACCTAAATTATCATACCACTTAACCTGAATCCTGTACCATAATAACCTAATTATAATACCACAATAACCTAAATATCATACCATATGAACCTTAATACTCATACCACTTAACCTGAATTCGATACCACAACAACCTCATTATCATACCACAATAACCTGAATATCATACCATATAACCTCAATCTTATACCATAACCTCAATCTCATACCAGTTAACCTGAATCTCATACCACTTAACATGAATTCCATACCATAATAACCTGATTATCATACCACAATGAACCAATCTATACCATTTGAACCTAAATCTCATACCACAATAACCTGAATCTCATACCAGTTGAACCTAAAATCATACCATTTAACCTCAAATCCTATACCAACCTCAATCTCATACCATTTAACCTCAATCTCATACCACTTAACCTGAATCGCATACCACTTAACCTGAATTCGATACCACAACAACCTCATTATCATCCCACAATAACCTGAATCTCATACCAGATGAACCTCAATCCTAATACCAATAACCTCAATCTCATACCATAACCTCAATCTCATACCAGTTAACCTAAATGGCATACCACTTAACCTGAATCCTATACCATAACAACCTCATTATCATACCACAATATCCTTAATCTCATACCATATGAACCTAAATCTCATACCACTTAACCTGAATCTCATACCATCTTAACCTGAATTTCATACCACTTAACCTGAATATCATACCATAGCAACCTTCATATCATACCATACCTCAATCATCCTATACCATGACCTGAATCTCATACCATATAAACCTCAATTTCATACCATATGAACCTGAATATCATACCATATTAACCTAAATCTGATACCATGAACCTGAACTTTATTTCATACCATATTTAACCTTAATATTCATCACCATCCTTAACCACAATATCATACTAGATCAAACTCAATTCGATACCACATTAACCTCAAGTTTCTCATATTTAATTAATAACCTAAATCTTCATACCATATTAGATTCCTCTATCCTATACCATAACCTTGAATCTTATTTTACCAACCGTTTAACCTAATAATCTCATACCATTTAACCTAAAATGTTAATACCATTTAACCTAAATAAATAAACCATTGATATGTGATCTAAAATATCACAACAACCTCATTATCCTACCACAATAAAGTGAATTCTTGATTAGCCCTAAGATGAAGGTTCATTATTGAAATAAATTTTTTTTTTTTTATTTCAATTGTTATTATATATTTTTTTTTATGGTTAATTGTGAAATAAGTGAAATAAGTATAACCATCTACATAAACCAAGTTAAAATTGGATAAAGTAAATATAGGAATAACAACCTGATTATAAATAAATAAACAT
Organism: Aquilaria sinensis; assembly: GCA_005392925.1. Taxonomy (NCBI): domain Eukaryota; kingdom Viridiplantae; phylum Streptophyta; class Magnoliopsida; order Malvales; family Thymelaeaceae; genus Aquilaria; species Aquilaria sinensis. The sequence continues at coordinate 182,326 of SMDT01000251.1, forward strand.
ATAGTGGGGCCTTTTAGCCATCCACTACCAAAAAATTGCATAAATTAAATAATTGCATGAAATTGAATAAAGAAAGAACTAGTGGGGCTTTTTGGCCATCAACTTAAGAAGTGCATGAATTAAATAATACATGACATACCTACATAAAGATTAACACAATAACCTCAATAAAGGAAACCATATGGACCTTCAATAAATAAATACTATGGGGCTGAATATCATACCAATTAACCTCAATTATCATATCACTTAACCTGAATCGCATACCATTATAACCTCAATCTCATACCACTTAACCTTAATCCTATACCATAACAACCTAAATACCATACCACAACAACCTTAATTTCATACCACTTAACCTGAATCTCATACCAGTAAACCTCAATATCATACCATTTAACCTCAATCCTATACCATAACCTGAATCTCATACCATTTAACCTCAATCTCATACCACTTAACCTGAATCGCATACCATCATAACCTCATTATCATACCACAATAACCTTAATCTCATACCAGATGAACCTAAATCTCATACCAAATGAACCTAAATCTCATACCACTTAACCTGAATCTCATACCAGTTAGCCTCAACCCTATACCATTACACCTCAAATCTACCAGTTAATATCCTATTTAACCTGAATCTCATACCACTTAACCTGAATTCTTAATACCACAACTAACCTGAATACTATACCACAACAACCTTAATCTAATACCAATAACCTCTGACGATAACCTCAATCCTATACCATATCAACCTGAATCTCATACCAGTTAACCTAAATCTCATACCAGTTAAGCTGAATGACAGACCACTTAACCTGAATTCTATACCATAACAACACAGATAACCTAAATCTCGTACCAGATGCACCTCAATCTAATACCATATCAACCTCAATATCATACCAAATGAACCTAAATATCATAACTGATTAACCTTAATTTATACCTTTAACCGTGAATCTATACCATTTAACCTCAATCTCATACCATTTAACCTGAATCGTCATACCACTTAACCTGAATGTTGGATACCACAACAACCTCATTCTCATAACTACAATAACCTAAATATCATACCATATGAACCTAAATGATCATACTACAGATAACCTGATCTCATACCCTATAACCTCAATCTCATACCAATTACACCTCCATATTATACCCAGTTAACCTGAATCCTATACCATTTAACCTCAATCTCATACCATTTAACCTGAATCGCATAGCACTTAACCTGAATCGCATACCACCTAACCTGAATCCTATACCACAACAACCTAATTATAATACCACAATAAGCTCAATCTCATACCATATGAACCTCAATCCGATACCATAACCTGAATCTCATACCAGTTAACCTCAATGGCATACCACTTAACCTGAATCCTATACCATAATAACCTCATTATCATACCACAATATCCTTAATCTCATACCATATGAACCTAAATCTCATACCACTTAACCTGAATATCATACCATTAAACCTCAATATCATACCATTTAACCTTAATATCATACCAAATAACCTCAATCTCATACCATTCAACCTGAATCTCATACCACTTAACCTGAATCTCATACCACTTAACCTCAATGTCATACCATAATAACCTTAGGATCATACCATATGAACCTCAATATCATACTAGATCAACCTCAATCTGATACCAGTTAACATGAATCTCATACCATTTAACCTAAATCTCATACCATTATACCTGAATATCATACCATTTAACCTCAATCCTATACCATGACCTGAATCTCATACCATTTAACCTTAATCTCATACCATTTAACCTGAATCGTATACTACTTAACCTGAATCCCATACCAGTTAACCTGAATCGCAGATCACAACAACCTTAATTATCATACCATAAAAACCTTAATATCATACCATATGAACCTAAATCTCATACTAGATGAACCTGAATCTCATACCGCTTAATCTCAATCTCATACCATTTAACCTGAATCTCATACCATTTAACCTCAATCCTATACCATAACCTGAATCTCATACCATTTAACTTCAATCTCATACCATATTAACCTAATTCTTATACCATCTAAATTTTATATCATATGAATCTAAATTTAATACCATTTAACCTTAATCCGTTACCATATAACCTAATTATTATACCGTTTAGCCTAAATTACATACAGCATAACCTGTAACTTGTTGTTCAGGTTACAGTGTGATTTTCGTATTTTATATACTATTGTGATATTTCTAAACTTGAGTCCTTAACTGTTCAGAGAACAAAAGTTTGGGGATGAGCCATGAAATGGGGGGTATTGGTACACCCCCCATATTTTATTATCCTCCTATCTTCCTAGACTCTTGTGTACTAAGAAGGCAAGGAGTCAAGATTATTTTAGTGCGAAATCAGAAAGTGACAACTATTATTCGACGAAGTTAGTATGATCCATTTACTCTATAAGGTCTAAATCCATTTTTCACCCTTTAGATTTGTTTACTCAGATATTTTGGTCCCTAAAGTACAAATTATCACAAGGCGAAGGGTAATTTTTTTGAACTTGTAATAAATCACCATAAAACAGGTGCTTTATTTTTTTTGTTCTCACCTTACAAATTTCCATGAGCAAGTTGAATACAATACAACAGTGAGCAAAATATGTTCACTTACAAAGAAAGTAATAGAATTTACAGGTTGAAAAACTTGAGCATGATCTGTGTTGTTTAATGCTGTGGATCTCATGAGATTCACACATCGAACAATATGGACGCGTCTTTCTCGTCTGCAGCCTGTTATGCTACTCTAACTCTTACAAGTTTAGCTTTGAAGCCATCTCTTCAGACGTTCATGTTTCAATGCTATTGTTAACCATATCCAATCATATATGCTACTCAAGACCAGAAAGTACCTTAGTCTCAAAGGATTGTTCCACAGCAGTGTAACCAGAACTCCAATGCATCCAACTGCGAATCCGACCCCCATACCGGAGTAAAACCACAAGGTATCCAACCATTCTCCATCCTCTTTAAAGCTTTCCCTGCTTTTGGTTGGTGTTTCAGTGGATTTCTCCCAGGGACATGTTTCCAGTGGAGCTCCACAGAGTTTTGGGTTCCCCATGTATGAAACAGAACTGAAGCTCTGCAGCTGGGTGCTTAATGGGATTTTTCCAGACAAATTGTTGTTAGACAAGTCCAACACATTGAGGTAAGATAACTCAGCCATGCTTGAAGGAATTTGTCCGGAAAGCTGATTTTCTGATAGATCAAGAGACTCCAGAAGCTGTAATTGCCCAATGTCACTAGGGATGCTTCCATGTAACATGTTCCTTGACAAGTTCAAGCCGTTCAAGCCCAAGAGACCTCTTAAGTTTCCAGGGATTTTTCCACTGAACCTGTTGCTTGAAAAATCAATGGCCTTCAATAACAAAATAGTCTTACCATATTCTTGCTCCCTTCCTTTCCATATTATTGATTGATAATCATAATAAGCAGCTCCCACTTGATCTTCATAAGCACCATTGTCATCGGCAAGAATGTCGAAATAAAGGTAGTAGATTTTCAAGGATAAATGTGTGCCAGACAAGGGTTCAGGTCTAATCATGTTGGATAAGTTGTTGAGACACGAAGGTATGGCTCCAGATAAGTTGTTCATGGAAAGATCAAGTATTTGCAAGGATTGAAGATTGCAAAGCTTTTGAGGAATATTCCCATGAAAGTCATTTGATTTCAAGCTTAAGACTAACAAATCCACTAAATCGTCCCCAATCCATGATGGAAAGAGACCAGACAGTTTATTTTCCCCCAAATCCAGAACTTTCAACTCAACATAATTCCCCAACAGCCTAGGTAGTTCTCCAGAAAGACGATTGTTCCTCAAACTCAAAGATGCTATTTGAACCAACCAGCCAATGGAGCTTGGAATTGTCCCAGACAGATTATTATGCCCTAAGCTAAGAATCTCTAACGCTCCAAAATCTATCCAACAATCTGGAAGGTTGCCTGTCAATAAATTATCAAACAGATCAAGATATGTCATAGGATTATGCCTAATGGTGCACAAGAAAGATAGGTTGCCCGAGAACTTGTTCTTGGACAGGTTTAACACTGATGTGTTGGACAGGAATGCTGGGATAGGACCATAAAACAAGTTGGAACTCAAATCAACAGCTGGAGGATATTGAAATACGTACTTTCGATTTGGGACCTCCTCATTGATTTCATTGAAGGAAAGATTCAAGTACATCAAATTGGAAGGGAAGTTCCAAAACCAAGTGGGGATGGAATCTGAAATACCAGAGTTGGAGATATCAAGGTGGGAGAAATTTGTTTGCCCTTTTAGCCAGCTGGGGAAGTATGGGCCTAACTTGCAAGACCTCAGGTTTATTGAAGATAACTGAGATGGGAAAAGAAAGCCAGAGCTTAGATTGAAGGAGAAAGAGTTATTAGACAAATCTAGAATCTGCAAATTTGAGAGATTCAAAAAATGGGTAGGAGAAATGACACCAGACAAGTTATTTGAGGAAACCATCAAGACTTTGAGACTTGACATTTGTCCAACGGATTCAGGCAAGGCCCCTGTGAGTTGGTTGCTACTCAAATCCAGAACAAAAAGATAAGAATCTGTCCCGAAACTGTCAGGAGAAAACCTTTGCAACTGGTTGTTCCCAAGGTATAAACTTTTCAACATTGGGAAAATGGAGACATTTGGCAATGACCCATTAAGGTTATTGAAGCTCAAATCCAAAATCTCTAACGAAACCCTGGTGCACCCACGACCAAGGACGTAAAAAATCTCCTGAATCGAACTGAAATTGTTCCAACTGAGATCTAACTTCTTCAAGCTGCAGATAGCCCCAAGTGAAGTCGGCACAGGGCCTCGGAACTCATTGGAAGATAAGTCAAGAGATTGAAGAGAAACCAAGTTATGGAAATAAGAGAAATCATGTGGAAGTGAGCCTAGCAATAAGTTGCTGTTGGCGCCAAGATCAAGAGAGACAATCTGGGATGCCTTTCTGTTGCATTCCACGCCATCCCAGTTGCAACAATCTTTGTCTTCAGCTGTCCAAGAGGACAAGAGTGTTTTGTTGACAAGGCTGTTCTTGAAGTTGAGTAGAGCTTGTCTCTCTCTTTCAATGCAACCAAAACATGTTGTGAAGGCTAAAGTGGATATGAGAATTTGTATCATTACTCTCATTTTTTAAGGTGGCTTCAGAATTCAGTGAGGATTTCTGATTTGCTTCCATGAAGCAAGGAATCATCTTATACAACAAATCCACAAAAAACATGAGAGACTGAGAAGACTTGGGTGTCAATCTTATTTTCTCCTTGGCTCAGTCTTTTTGGATTCTTGTGTACAGAGAAGACCGAATCAACATTATTTAGGAATTTAAAATTGCATCATTTGTTTAAAAGTATGCGGCCGAATTCTAAAAAATAACCGTAATAAAGTAAAATAATGCAGCAAATTTGGTTGAACAAATTGGCTTCTGTTTCCATCCGTAGACCCTCGCCAAGCATTCAACAGCGGACACATAGCATGTATATAGAGCGAAGGTACGGGAGAAGGTTCCTATCATGTCTCAACAGAAAGGACAGATGCTTGGTTGTGGCGTATCCAATAGGCAGGGTGTATTGTGTCCTTAGCCTTTGTTCTTATTCTGGGTTTCCTAATCCTTAGATATAGGCCTTGAGTTGTTCATGTAAATGCCCTTTAACTTTCTTTGGATGACAACAAATTGCGTACTGAATGCACTCTAAAAAAATAAATGTTACGTACTGCTTTATAAGAAAATTTGATTTGGGCATTGGTACTACATCCACTTGTAAACCAATATGATGCTTTAAAAATGGTCTTAGTGTCCTATGTCATACTACAGGATGTTTCTCCATCTAATTTCATATTTAAATGTCATAAGACCTATTTTGCATACAAGGCCTACATCCGCTTCTGCAAAACTTTGGTACCTTGAGATACAAGTATTTCATGATATAGCGGGATGTGTGTGTTCTTTCATATCTTAGACATATCTTAGACACCATACCCGTGGAGGTTTTCGAATCCCATGTAGTCACCTTGCTCAATCTTCCTAATCGTCTTTGATATGCCAACACTACCTACAGAGGGAATGAGGCATTTGAGTAACGAACTAAGTGTTTGTTCTATGAATTTTATTTACTGATAAAGCGATATTGATTGTTTGATTAATAGACTACACTGTATGATTCTTTGATGAAATAGAAAATACTGCATAGCAGCTTTGAGAAAACGAAATGATGGAAAAATGCTCACCTAGTGTTACTGCACTCACAAATATTGTGGAGGCTAAAATGAAGATGATTAGGGATGCCCTCCCAAATATGAGAATCAACCTTCTCACAATATACTGCCCAACTAGGGCAGCAAGAGTGGCCAAAAGGGTGAAGTATAGAGCTGTCAAACAAATATTCTCATAAAACCATGCATAAAATTATATACAAAGACTCTTTCAGGACAAATATTAAGCTTCGTCAAGCCAATTACTTACCATATGGTACTGGAAAACGTTTGAGAATATACTACTCCACAACAGACACGGATGAGGAGAAGATCATGGCAAATGTGGCGGTTGCACTTGAGACCTGTACAAATATCAGAATCATCAACATACTGCAGGTTAATCTCAATAATGTTGGTGGCAGTGACATGAAATTTATAATGTCAATTATCATAAACCACTGAGAAGGTTTTTAAACAAGAAAAGATTTGCCAGGTTTGGTTTAAACCATGATTGTCTGCACAGAATCTCAAATTTGCTGTCTATAGTTGTATTTCCTTATTCTGATCATCTCAAGCATTGGAAAATGTACTTTCGGAGAAGAAAGCATCAGACAACGTATGCATTTTATTTGTTTCAATCACCATGTTATAGATGCAAATTTACTGTCCTCATACCACACTGGGTTCTCAAAAGTGAACCTCTACCCTCCATTTTCAAAATGATCCATACAGGGCAAGTACTTGGGAAGACACTTCAGATTTTCATGTCTAAACAACTTAAATTTTGGTCTGTACAGGCATGAAACAGGTGTATACAGTAATGACAGAAAATGGCAGTGTGGTCCAGGTTCCAAATTTAGGTAGAAAGGTTCTGAAGTTGAAGGAAGTTATAAGTAGCACAGAGATGCTCGCTTGCTAATCTTGATCATAAAAATTCTTACCAATTGAGGAAAAGCAAGAACTCACCTGAGGGGATATTCCCAGTTCCAAGAAGAGTGGACCCATGATAAAGCCTCCACCTAAACCCAGCAGACCACCAACTACTCCAGTTAATATCCCTAAAGTACAATAGCTAATAAGCTGAGGCACAGTCCAACCAGTACCTGAATCTCCCAAGGATGCAATTACTCTCCTACCGTCATATAAGCTAACTGCCTAATAAAGAGATACACAAACAGACACCGGGATCTAAAACAGTTGGAAGGATGATTCTGAATTTTTCTCAATCATGGCTTTTCTCGTTTTCCATTTTTTGTTGGAAGTTAACAATTGACACATGGAGGGTAAAAATGAAACACAGTTCTTAGGTGCACCATCAGTCTAATTTCTTTTACTCTATAAGCACCTATATAAAATTGAAATGTGTCCATCATCTTTTGTTTTCCCCTTATTGTGGAGTGGACACATCAATTATACGAGGTTGCTTGTGTTGCGGAAAAACTATACTGTGGTGTACCTAAGAGCAATCCAAAAACATAAAAAAATAAATTAGAGAGAAATGGAGAGGTAGAGAGTTACCTGCAACAAGTCAGTTATCCAGTACCCAGGGGAACATGGAGCTGCATTATTCCATTGCAAAATTAATCTATAACCCCTTAGGCCTTAATAGCTGCAGTTAATTATTTAATTTAGCCACACAAATAGAACGGATTATTAAAAAAACACCTTGGCTATCTGCAAGATAAGAAAAGCAACCCAAACAAAAACAAGAAGCCCAAGTTCTTTCCAGTGTATAATCCTACAAATAGTAATCTGCAAAAACCTAAAAAATTAGCAATTTTGAATTATATTGTATTGATGGAAGGCAAGTTAAATTGCACTACCTTCCGATTCTAAGGTGTTTTGCTTTTGTGGCCCACCAGAAAGAGGTCTGTACTCCACTCACTAGCAGATGAACCTAATTCTGTTGGAAAGTATATTGGAAACTTTAAATAGACAATGTGCACAAAGGTTCACTTAATGGCCTTCAAATAAAACCAAACAGACAATATGGCTGGTTACCACTTAATTGCGAACACTTGGCTGCTTCCTGCAAACCAGAAAATAAATTTTCATTCAGGATAGCTCAAAAGACCTAGAAACATTATCACATTAATTTTCAAATTTTTGACACCCCTTAATAACTGAATCATAAGATTTCACGTGCTTTGTCATGTTTTCCAAATGACATCACCTAAGCAGTAAAGCTTCCTTCTCTAAAGCTCTTTCAGCAATGCAGAACTTGTTGAAGGTCATAACATCTTGAAATTGAATAAGTATTTGCTACATTCAATGTGTGAAATTGCCACAAATTAAAAAGATGCAGTGGAACTTGGGGAATTCAGAGCTCTAAACTCTGCATATCTTTTGCGTTGGTCAACAAGCTGCATTACCTATTTCACAACAGTTTCTTGTCTCCATGTCTCAATGCCCTTAAGAAATGCCTTTGTGGATGTTCCTGAAGACAATGAAACCACTAAAGATCGTTAACATCTTGAAATTATTAGCAACAGGAACTGCAACCCAGCTTGCCATTACCTATGAAAAGAACAATAAGCAGAACTGTAACCATCCAATCAGCAAAGGTGACAATAAAAGTGACACCTATGCTGATTCCTAGCATCAACATAGGCTGAATGAGAAGAGCGAGATCATAATCAATCATAGGCCGGTTAAGGGTAGGGTGCCGTAGCTTAACATTGAAATATACAGCTGAGGCGGCTGCACCCATTATCATACCTAACATAATGCAAATTATAGAAAAACAAGTTAAAGTTCATAAGTTATGAAGAAAAAGTCAGCAATTTCTTTTCCTCCAAGGCAGCAGTCGAAAGGATGAAAGACAGCTAGCAATAACCAAAGAGGCTAAGTTTGTTAATAATTATGTAACAAGCTATTGAAAAAATCCCGAAAATGAAGGTTAAAAGCTTGAAGAACGATTCAAGCACTAATTCACTGCCTTCCTCTGCTCATTGCTTATGAGTTTACAGGACTCCAAGTCTCCAACTTCTATACTAACCGCCCAGTTGCAACAAAAAGCAAACCATGATGAATCCTATTGTAACCCGGAATGCGGAAAATATTGTGCTTACATTTGGATATAGCTGTAGCTGACTTTGGATCAAACCCAACAACTAAGCTAAGCATGGGAATGAAAATTCCACCACCACCAACTCCTCCTACGCTCCCAAATGCAGCACCAAGGAATCCAATAACGCTACCCATGGCAATTCCCAACCAAATTTCATCTCCTGTTCAGAAATATAGGCACACATTGTACAAAATATTTAGGAATCCAATGAATTCATTTCAAATATACGAAGTACCCTAACACATAGAAACAAGCACAGGCATATGCTCATTTGCAATGCAAAAAAAAAAAAAACACAAAAAGAAGGAGCTGAAAGGAGCAAAACGAAGAACAAGACTCACAGGCCAAACATGTTGATAGCTTGATCGATTAGGTTGCCATAAGAAATAGAGGGCTCTGAGAAAGAAATTGGCATTCGAATCTTCTGATTCTTGCATCAGCCCGGAAACTTGACGATCTAATCCCCTATCGGAAAAAATTAGTGGAATGAACGCTAAAGGAAAGACGAATAAATTTATGGAAATGGCTCTCCAAACCCTCCATTTTGCTCTTGATCCAGCCATCGCACATCAAATTCACCAAGCCGAACTACGCCTATTACTTCTTCTTCTTCTTCTTCTAGAGTGTTGTTATCGTATTTAAGGTAAAAAGAAGGTTCACCTTTCGAATTTCTCTATCTTTAGCGGTTCCCAGAAAACACCGGGGGAAATATCAAACAGAGGCACGAGAGACAAGCTCCAAGCCGTTGGCGAACTTTGAGTCAAAGGCCACGATAAGCCCCTACAAGTAAATGATTGAATACATTGGCCCCCAGAATTCATATTTTGAACATGTAGACCCTTAAACTTCAGCTTTAAACCAGGGGTGAAACGAGCATAGCTAAGCTAGAATATAGAACACCCTAGGCTCGAAGCACCGCTTGTTAAAGATGGGACCGAAGCTTGGCTTGAAAGGACTCAGGTTTGGCTAAATGGTTCAATAAGTTTCAAAGCTTGATTTGATGTTCGAACTCAATTCGAGTAGTGTATAAGGAGTTTTAGGATAAAATTAATTTTTATAATTATGTTATAATTATTATGGTATTTTATTATTTTTATATTAAGGTTGTCAAGTTCAATAAGGATTCAAGTTTCATTAAATATTCAAATCTTAAATATAACTTAAGTTGCATAATTCTTCTATTTTGGATCACCGCTTTTGCTTTTTCTTTTACGGCCTTTTTACTTACTTAAGTTTTAAAAAGTAACGATCCCATTTCCCACTCTCGCTTTTAAGACATTTTGTGTAACTTAAGATATAGCTCGAGTTTGGGCTCGAAGCATGCTAGACTTAGTTTAGTAACTGAAAAATTAAGTTTCGAACTCGAACTGTTTGATGGAAGATTCAACTTGTTCCTGCCCTACTTTAAACTAGTGAGTAGGTGCTAATAAATAATTCTTACCCTTAATTGTATGAACTTTGGAATTGGATTTGTTTTTTTATTATGGTATACTCCCTCCGTTTCATATTCTTTGTACAATTCATTTTTCAGCAATTAAACTATGATTTTTTATTTTCAAAATTTTAGTATATAAATGAAAAAAATTTATATAAGAATGATAAATCAAGACATATAGTTTCTAAATATATTTTTTAAATTTTTTTTCTAACAAATACTAATATGAATAAATTTAATTTAAACTATATAAAAAAGTTAAATGATGTAAAAAATATAGGACAAGGGGAATATTTAGAATCTTTTTCATTGTATGTTTTACAAACCTTTAAACTACTAAATCTAATAACACCAAACTAGTCTTATTTGGTTCAACTCAAGTTGAATACAAAAATTTTTTGTTTTAGCCCATATCTAGGTTAAATTTATTTAGTATATCACTCTGTGAAACATTTAAATATTTATTATAAATGATGATAATGAAATAACATACAAACTTTTTATTCCTTATTCGTACACACAAATTTTTCATGCCAAATAACCCCCGACCATCCGTTTCAATCACTCTAATAATAGGGAACGTGACTGTACTGTTAAAAGTGACGAACAAAAAAAAAAAAAAAGCCAAAAAAAGAAAAGAAAAAATTCTTTTTACCAGTTCCATTTATTTAGCACCATTACCCAAGTACACTACTGGACGTAACATCATGCATCCTGGACCCGGGAGCTTAATTGTTTTTTTTGGGGGGGGGGCATGGGGATGGGGGGGGAACCCGGAGGGGGAACAGGACCGCCGGAATGGGTGAGGAGAAGAAGACAGAAGTGAATTGAAGAAGAGGGAGACATGTTACGCAGCATATTATCGAAACGTAGGCCGGTGACAATATGTCAGTCATTGAAAGAGTGGGGCTTTAGTTAGGAATCTAGCCTCAGTGGGGTCTCAATGTGTTGATGAAAAAGTTTTGAGGTCTTTTATTTGTTGCAAAAGTTTTTTGAGGTCTATTTGAGATTTAGACAGAAAGTGGAGTGGGAAAGTGGCGCGAATCTCAGAACGTCAGGCGATTGAGGCGCCAGGAGTTTTATGCCAATCTCTAGGGTTTTCGATAAATTAATTTCTACTGAGCATTTCGAATTTCAAGTAAATGTAATTGAAGTTCCAAGGACGAGGATAAAAAGCCGGGAACAGAAAGAATCTTGAAGCGAGAATGGCTTCT